>PVJS01027394.1:0-26274 GCA_004027185.1 Glis glis | reverse complement strand
AGAGAGAGAGAGAGAGAGAGAGAGAGAGAGAGAGAGAGACAGGGGGAGGGGGAGAGAGAGACAGAGAGAGAGAGAGAGAGAGAGAGAGACAGACAGACAGACAGAGACAGAGACAGAGAGAGATCCTCCGGTCTCCACCTCCCAAAGTACTGGGATTACAAGCGTGCGCCACCACGCCCGGCTATAAGAGTTTTTTTTTTATAAGGTATTCTGAGATAATAGAACTATCCCAGATTTATATATGAGTCACATACATAAAGGTTAGAGAGTTCCTTTGTATATGTGATGGGAAGGACAGTGAATTCAGGGAGGCGACTTCCCAGGGACAGAAACTGGATGGGTGTCAGGGAAAACAGAGCTGGTCTAACTCTTCTGATCTCAGTCTTTTTTGTTCTTTTTGGTACTAGGAACTGAACTCAGGGGCATTCTATCTCTGAGCTATACCCCCAGCCCTTCTTATTTTTTATTTTGAAACAGGGTCTTGCTAAGTTGCTGAGGCTGGCCTTGAACCTGCAATCCTCCTGTCTCAGCTTCCCAAGTTCCCAAGTACTAGGATTACAGGTGTGTGCCACCCCACCTGGCTCTGACCTCAATGTTGATACCCTGTACCACACATGAAGCATTTCTCATGTGACTCCTGCTGTAAGGAGAACATGTCCTCCCATCTCTAATGATGAAGTAAATGATTATCTGAGGGGGCTGGAAAATAGGAACAACAGAGGAAAAGGATATGGGGTACAGAATTTTGTGGGATCTTTGACCTCTCAAACAGAATTCTGTCTCAGCTGCTTCCTGAGTTGGGGGATGACTGAATCCAACCACTTTACAGAGCTTCCAGTTTTTATGTTTACCACATTTTTGTCAGTAATGGCAAATTAAGAGATTTCAGAACATGTTTTGAAGGGGGAAAAGGGTCTTTAAGAATCAAAGAAGTTCATGTTTCAGGCACTAAGTTTGTGGGAATTTGTTAGAGCTGTAAGAAAAAACGTAATAATATCACTATGCAAAAACCTATTGCATTTATATACACTGGTAATGAACAATCTGGAAATGAAATGAAGACAATGGTTTCATTTACATTTGCATAAAAAAGAATAAGACACTTTGAAGTAAATTTATAGAAGAGTATAAGACTTGCACAGTGAAAACTATAAAACATCCTTAAAAGTGAAATGGAAAGACATCCTGTGTTCATGGATTGGAAGACTTAATGTTGCTAAAATGGCAAAAATTCCTAAGTTGATCTATAGATTTAAAACAGTACCTATAAAATACCAACTGACTTCTTTATAGAAATTGATTATGTGATTCTCAAATTCACATGGATATACTAAGAACCCAGTCTATTCAAAAAACAATTTTGAAAACTAAGAACAAAGTTGGAGGATTCATACGTCCAAATTTCCAATCTTAATACAAAAGAATAGTAATCAAAAGTGTGGCCCCTGCATAAATACAGGCACAGATAAATGGAAAATAATTGAGAGTCTAGAAATAAACCAATATATTGATGGTCAATTGATTTTTGGCAAGGATGCCAAGATAATTTAATGGGGGGGAAGAATAGTATTTTAATCAAATGGAGCTAAGACCTCTGGCTCTCCATGTGTAAAAGAATGAATTTGGACCCCTTACTTATACCAGACACAAAAATTAGCTCAAAATGTACTACAGACCTAAACTAAAGCTAAAACTAAAATGTGTAGAAGAATATATATAAGCAAATCTTAATCAGCCTGAATTAGGCATTGTTTCTTAGGTATAACACCAAAAATACAAACAACAACAAAATAGATAAATTGGATTTTGTCAAAGTTAAAAACTTATGTTCTCTAAAGGATACATTTAGGAAAATGAAACAACAATCCTCTGAAAAAGAGAAAATATTTGAAAATCGCATGTCTGATAAGTGGCTCGTATCCAGAATATATAAAAAGCACAACTCAACAATAAAAAGACAACTATCCCAATTAAAAAGTGGGCAAAGGATTTGAATAGACATTTATTTCTCCAAAGAAGACATGAGCATTGCTAATGGGCACATAGAAAGATGTTCAGCTTCATTAGCCATTAGGGAGATGCAAACTAAAACCACAATGAGGGACCATTTCACCCACTCGGGGGGCTATAACCAAGACAGACAATAGCATGCTAGTGAGAATGTGGAGAAACTGGGACCCTTTGTGTTGCTGGTGGGAATATAAAATTATGTTGCCACTTTGGGAAAACAGCTGGGCAGTTCTTCAATTAGTTAAATGAAGGCTTACCATATGGAGCAATAATTCCCCTTCCGAGAATATACTCAGGAGAATTGAAAACATGCATCCACACAAAAACTGTACACATGTGTTCATAGCAGCATTATTAGCCAAAAAGTGGAAACAATCCAAACATCCATCAACTTATGAGTAATAAACAAAATGTGTTATATATTCATACAATGGAATATTATATTCCAGATACACGCACAAGGATGAAGTACTTAATACAGGCTACAAAATGCGTGAATCTTTAAATCATTGTCCCTGAAGAGAAGCAACACCGAAAAGGCCGTTAATATTTTATCATCCCACTTAAATTTCCAAGATAGGAAAATACATATCCTAGACTTAGATGTGAAGGTGACTGTGCTACTTTGTGAATACACTAAAGCCTACTAGATCGCACACTCAAAGTGTGAATTTTATGGTATGTGAATGATGTCTCCGTAAAACTGTTAATTAAAATCATCATTAAAAACACATGTCAGAATTTATGAAATACAATTAAAATAGTGATCAAAGGCATATTCATCACCACAGGTATTTATATTAATACAAATGAAATGTTAAATTAAGTAAATTAAGTCTCCGGCCCAAAAAGTTAGAGAAAAAAACCACAAAGTAAACCAAAAGTAAATAATGGAATCGTAAAGATAAAAGCAGAAATTAATATGATAACTGGGAAGGCAGCAGGAACAAAAAGTTACAACTCGATGTCTTTGAATAAACAACAAAGCATACAACCTGCTAGTTAACCTAAAAAAAAAGGAGAGGGATGCATCAATATACAAACTGAGAAACAGAAAAAGGGAATAACCATTGGAAATTAAAAACATTATAGAGGACTAATTCATCAATTTATGGTAGTAGATTTTAAAACGTAGATGGAATGGATACTTCCCTAGGAAAACATCATTTCCAAAAATTTATTTCATAGGGTTAAAAGTTGAAATAGACTAAGTACCATCCAAGAAAGTCATAAAGAGCTGCTCCATTAAAAAAAAAAAAAGTCACCAAAGCCAGACACCGTGGCATGTGCCTGTAATCCCAGTACTTGGGAGACTGAGACAGGAGGATCCCAGGTTCAAGGCCAGCCTCAGCAACTTAGTGAGACCCTGTTTCAAAATTAAAAAAATAAAAAGGGCTGGGGGTATAGCTTGGAGGCAGAATGCCCCTGCGTTCAATCCCCTGGGGGGGGTGTCACCAAACCCAGATGATTTCAAAGGTAATCCTTCTCCCCTTTCCCTCCCTCTCTCCCTCCCTTCCTTCCTTCCTGGATTAAAACCAGGGGCATTCTACCTCTGAGCTACATCCCCAGATCTTTGTATTTTTTGTTTTGAAACAGGGTCTTGCTGAGGGCCTTGCTAAGATGCTGAGGCTGGCCTTGAACCTGTGACCCTCTTGTCTCAGCCTCCCATGTACTGGGATTATAGGCACGAGCCAGCATGCTTGGCTTCCAAGGCCACTTATATCATACCTTTAAAGACCAGAGAACTGCAACATTACACCATCTTTTTCAGAGCCTAAAATGTACTACTTTTAAATTATTTTTGTGAAGCCATAAAATATCAATGTTAAGTGTTCTAAAAGTATTACAAAAAGAAGAAACTAAAGACCAAATCTCAAAATGGATAGCTGGGCAAAAATCCTAAATCGTAGAAAACAAAATTTAATATCATGTTAAAAAATAGCATGTCATAACCAAGTGACATTTATTTATTTATTTATTTATTTATTTATTTATTTATTTGCGGTACCGGGGATTGAACGCAGGGGCGTTCTACCTCCGTGCTACACCCCCGGCCCTATTTTTTATACCTTATTTTGAAACCGGGTCTCACGAAGTTGCGGAGGGCCTCACTAAGGAGAGAGAGAGAGAGAGAGAGAGACAGGGAGAGAGAGACAGAGAGCTGAGGCTGGCCGCGAACCCAGATCCTCCGGTCTCCGCCTCCCAAAGTACTGGGATTACAAGCATGCGCCACTACGCCCGGCCAAGTGACATTTATTATAAGAATGGGAAGATGGTTCAATATTAAGAAATTTATTTGCATTATTTGCCATATTAATTAATATAAGAAGATTATATATATATTTTGTGGTACTGGGGATTGAACCCAGGGGCATTCTGCCTCTGAGCTATACCTTCAGCCCTATTTTTTTAGTTTTATTTTGAAACAGGGTCTCACTAGGTTGATGAGAGTCTCAATACTTGCTGAGGCTGGCCTTGAATCTTCGATCCTCTTGTCTCAGCCTTCCAAGTACTGGGATTACAGGTGTGCACCACCATGCCTGGCAGAAGATCATATATGTCCATAGATGGGCACAGGCCTTTGTGTTAGTCAGCTTTCTGTAGCTAGAACAAAATACCTGAGATAAACAACTTAGGTGGAAGAGTTTATTTAGCCTCACAGTTTCAGAGGTTTCGGTCCATGGTGGTCTAGCCCTGTTGCTTTGGGCCTGTGATGGTCCAGGAATCATGGCGCAGGTGTGTGATGGAACAAAGTTGCTGACCTACTTCATGTTGGCCAGGAAGTGGGGAGAAAGGAAGGGCTGGGCTCCTAATATCCCCTTCAAAGCATATCCCTAATAACCGAACTCCCTCCCACTAGGCCGTACCTCCTACGGGTTCCACCACCTCCCAGTGGTGCCGCAGGCCAGTGACCAAAGCCTTCCATGCATGGGACTTTGGGGGACATCTAAGATCTAAACTATAACAGTCTGCAGCAAAATCCAATACTATTCCTTAGAAAATCACAATAAAATGGAAAGCGGTGGGTGCCTGTTTGACATACGTATGTATGTATATATTTATAATATTTATACACATCCACCTATACACCTGAGCCTGCAGTAGCCTCTTACTGTGGCTTTTCCAATGAGGTCAGGAGCGAGGGAAGAACACGCAATGTCTCTACTACTCTATGTTTCTATAGATAGCAATAAGAGATTGACAAATTGGATTGAATAAAATTTTCTGGAAACATCTTAATGGCAAAACATGCCCTAACAAGTGACAAATTGGGAGCAAGTACTCACAGTGTATGTTGCAGATACTGGACTTCTCACCCTAAGAATTCTTAGATATTGAGGGAAATAAAACCTGATGAAAAATGAGTAAAGTCATGGATGGTTCAGAGAAATATATGTGATTCCTAAACTTATAAAGGATATACAACTTCACTGTAAAAAGAAGAATGCAAATTAAGACCACATGGAGATGATACTTCTCATCTACTGACCTGGTGAGGAGTGTTACTCAAAATATATTCAAAATATTAAAACTATTCAAAAAAGCTCAGTGGCATATTGTGTTCGAGGCTGTGAGAGTAGGCCTCTTATATGTGTGGCAGAGCATGTAGAAGGGAAAGCGCCCATGGGCGGGACATCGGGAGCAGCAAAGAGAATAGCACACATCACTTCTAGGAGTTTTCTCTGAAAATACATCTCTACTTTTTTTTTCTTTTTGTGGTACAAAGGATTGAACCCAGGGTCACTCTACCTCTGAGCTACACCTCCATCTCTTGCTGAGGCTGGCCTTGAACCTGCCATCCTCCTGGTTAGCCTCCCAAGTACTTGGAATTACAGGCATGCACTATCATGCCTGGCTATTGTTACTTTTCATGAATTTAAAATAATATATGCAAGTGGGTTGTGGTGGTACGTGCCTGTAATACCAGTACTTGGGGGGCTGAGACAGAGGATTGCAGGTTCAAGGCATGCATACTGTAATTTAGCCAGACTCTGTTTCAAAATAAAAAATAAAATAGCTTGGAGGTAGAACCCCTGCTGGGTTCAATGCCCAGTTCCACAGATAAATATATGCAGACAGTAATTTATTACTGGCATTTGTCATGGCAAAATATTGGAAAAGAACTCAATGCCGATCCTTAAAAGACTTGTTGAATAAACTGGTATATTCATGAAATGGGCGACTGTTGTCACAGTCATACAGAGGAGAAAGCTTGCTCTGAATTGACAAGGAAAATGTTCAGCCCATATTGTCCACAGAAAAAGGCGAAAAGTGCAAGTCCCATATATTTTGCAAGAAACACAGGGAAATGAAAACACTGTGTGTGTGTGTGTGTGTGTGTGTGTGTGTGTGTGCGCGCGCATCTGTTTATTCCTGCAAGGGAGAAATACAGAAGGGAAAAGCTGACCGTCGCCCAGAGCGCATCTGAGGGGAGGGTGTGCTGCTGGTGTTCAGTGTTCTGTTCTTTTCACTTTTGTTTTGTAGGTTTGAAATTTTTAAGAAGTAATGTTAAAATGAAAACAAACATCAACACCACACACAAAACAAAGCCACAATAAAACCCAACCTAAGGGGGGGGGGCACATATACCAGGGGAGAGAAGGGGAGCTGAGGTGCTGATTGGTGGGGAGTGCAGAACAGGCCATTTACATGGGTTTGGGAAAGGCTTTTTTTTTTGATGGTGGTACTGGGTATTGAACCCAGGGGCTTTCTACCTCTGAACTACACCCCCAGTACCCCTTTATTTTAATTTTCAACTAAATAGGGTCTTGCTAAATTACCCCGTGCTGGCCTTGAACCTGCCATCCTCTTGTGGCAGCCTCCCAAGTACTGGGATTAGAGGGGTGCACCACCACACCAGGCTTCTCTGTTTTCCTCCTGGAAACATTTATTGAGCACCTACCCTTTGTCAGGCCCCATGTTAGGTTCTGGGATGCATGGATGGAACAGACACAGGGCCGCCTTTACGGGGCTCCTGATCCCGGGAGACACCGGCCAAGCAACAAGTGAAGTGTATATAATTTCGGCGGGTTTGGGCTGTGGGAGAGGCAATGAGGGGCGCTTTGAGACAGAGAAGCAGGCTCCTGTGCCCCTCCACCCAGCTTTCCCAGGGCCCCTTGTCCCTGGGAGGGATGTCATGATCTGAGGTGCGGGCAGCCACACCTGGGTAGCAGTGTGGGTGGTGTGTGTGTGTGTGTGGGGGGGCTGCTATCACCGTCATCATTACACCGGCCTTCTGCTGTGCACACACTGGCCGTGCTGGCCCCGCGGGGAACCCTCCACCCTGCCGCTCCCCGCTCCCTGCCGGTTGAAGGATGGCCCGGGTGAGCCCACCTTCCCTCCTTTTGCAGGTCTGCCTTTTCTTCCTCCCGGGAACCCCTGGGGCGGGGCACTCCTCCGGACTTGCTTGGTTAAACAGCATGCACTGCTAATTCTAGATGCCGCTTGGTGTAAGTCGGCTGCGAACGGCCCGGTGCCGAGGATCATTTCGGGGCGCTCTCAGCTCGGCGCGCCAGGGCTCCGGCTCGGGCAGCCCTTTGTTTCCTGGAAGCCTCCGCGGGGACGCGGTTTTGGACGGCGGCTGCAATACCAGCCCGTTCCACACGGTGGCAGACTTTGCCTGGGAAAGGACTCAGCCGGCACTGACCACTCCAGGTTCAGAGGCGGGGTTTCACAGTCACATTCCCTGACAAATGTAATTTATAATGATTGCTTTTGTTAATGCATCAGAGAGAATGTATGCTCACGATACAGTCTTGGTGATGTTTATTGCCTTTTCTATTTAGAAAAAGAAACTAAAACAAATAAAGCTTTCACAGTTTCAATGGATCCTTGTTATAATGGATCAATCAAAATAATGTTGTGGGGGGGGGGTCCGGAAGGGCGAGATGGAAGAGCTACAATGGAAGAGTCTTATGTCCAATTGTTTCTTTCATTGTGACATAGTTAATATTTCATTACTGCCTTGCTTTAAGAATTAAGAAAGCTGGGAATGGCTTTTTCTGTCATACCTTCATGTTGGGGGAAAAGGCCAGGGTAGATCTTCCAGACTCCCACAAAGAAGCCCCACTTGCATCTCGGCCTGTGGATGCCAAGGCCAGGCCCTGAGGCTGCTTCTCTTCTAATTGCTGATAACTGTTCTTAGAAATGCTTTTCATAAAACAAGCAAGCAAGCAAGCAAACAAACAAAAAACAGAACAAAAATTAAAAAAACAAAAGAGGTCACATTTGAAAAGAAACAGAGGGCTAAGGAGATGCTGGGAATCCCTCCTGATTCTTCATGTTCAGTCTAAACACATTAGAAAATGCAAAGAAACAAGCCACAAATCTGAAAATTGCTATTATTACTATCTTTAAAACAATCTTTTGAAGGGCACATATGTAGACACTTTTCTTACACTTAATCCTTTATTTTTTGAAATTACAAGCCCATTTATTTTTCATGATACTGTTTTGCAGATAACAGACAACTCCCTCACGCAATGCGCGCTCCTGTCTCTGGATGCCTGCGCTGCACCGTTATGGCCGGCATTCTCGCCGCTGTGACAGGCCCCTGGGTGCGAGGTTCAGAGGGAGACAGTTTTGTTTTGGTCACTGATCTGGAGACTTCAGACCCAGATGGAATGTGTACATAGGTCACTTTATGTTGGCTCCAAGGAGCGGGGCTGGAAATCCTCAGGGCATTATGGTGGGGAGCAGACAGCAAAAGGGACAGAGAGAGAAAGGTTCAGAGCCAGATGCTGCAGCTGGGCGGGCCCGGACACACACCGTCCTGGGCCCTGTTCCCAGGCACCCTTCCCCAGAAACCAAGCTCTGCCTCCAACATGGCTGCCTCCAGTGCATGAGGTAACACCCACGTTCACTGTCTTGGTCCCTAGCACCGGATCACCGGGTCATAACCCACTGTTGACTGGCAGGTGCCTAGCAGGAGCGGTTCTCTTCCTGGTACTTTGAGCTCTGTGACTCAGAAGGCCACAGATCTGAGAGGTCGTCTTAGACCAAAGGCAGATCTCACCTAAATGACTCAGGGGAAGTTGTTTGGCACAGACAGAAGGTGCCAGCCGGAGTTGGGGCTGGACTCCCTCCTGGCTGGACATGAGCAGGTTGTTCACAGATGGCTTACAAATCCAGCAGCCTGCCCAATGTGGCTGTCCACAGGCTCTCCCTAGAAACCACTGCAGAGTTGATTAGGATGCGCAACCTTGGAGAGGGAGCGATGGGGCTGTTGGAGTTGAGGCAGGTACGAGGCTGCAGCATCTATTTTTTCTGACCTTTAAAGTGCCTGGCAGTAGGGACCAAATGTGTTTTCCCTGGGGTCCAGTGGCCTTGGCCTGCTCCTACCCATGCAGCTGACTCTGGCTGGAGAACAGCACAGCTGGGGCCGAGCGGTGCCCCTGACATGCACGATCTCCACACTTCAGTGGCCTCAACATCTAGTCACGTCACTTTTCTACATATCTGAGAAAAACTTCCTCTCTCCTCACCTCATCAAACTTCTTTCTCATCCTATTTCACAGAGAACATTGAAGAAACCTGAAGGGACTTCCTAAGACTCTGCCCCCGCGTCCGGCCCCCGGCCTACCTGTCTCCACGGAGCGTGGTCCTCATTCCTGTATGCGCCCTCTGTGGGTCTGTTCCCTCTCGCCGTCTAGGGTCAGGGCTCTGGAAATTCTCCTCTTTCTCTCTCCCACATTTCTCCTTTCCCGCTCTTCTGGATTATGCCAATCAGCACACACGTGTAGTTATTTCTCCCATTAAACAAATTCAACAGAAACACAACTTCCCTTGACCTCACTTCTCCCTCTGGCTTTCTCTTCAAATTTTGCTTAATTTTGCAATAAAACTTCCCTTTCATGCTCACTCGAACCTTCTTCAGTCTATTTTGCCTCCACAACTCTACTGAAACTGCTCTTATCCTGTCACCTTGGTCCCCATGTTTTAAGATCTAGTGAACAGTTCTCGGGGCTCATTTTATGTGACCCACCTGCAGCCCTCCACACAGCTGATCACTCTTTCCTCGGTTGCTGCACCTTCCTCCCGGTCAGTTTCCAGGAGCGCATGCTCTTTGGCTTCTTTTCTTCCCTCGCTCATCTCAACCTCCCTTGCTGGTCTCTCCCTGGGCGGTAGCTAGAAGACGTCTCCTCTTCTCCAACCACCGAGTGACTGTATTTGTCTCCTTTTTGTTGCTGTAACCAAAATATCTGACAAAGCACAACTTAGAGGAGGAAAGCTTTATTTGGCTCATGGTTTCAGAGGTTCAGCCCATAGTTGGCCAACTCCAAGGCAGAACCATGATGGCAGCAGGGCATGACGGAGGAAAGTGCTCAGGGAAGCTGGAAGCAGAGGGAGAGAGAGAGAAAAAAAAAGAAAGGATGGAGTTAGGAATCTGTATACTCTTCAAGACCATGCCCCCCACCTGTGACCCACCTCCACATTCCATATCCAAACCATAATAGTGACCTTAGGAGTACACTGGCCTTAATTACCATGTGAATGCCAGTGTCTCTCACCTGGCACCTCCAGACCTCAGATCTCTGCTAAAGCCCACACTCACATATCCGCCCCTTCTCATGTGCCCTTGGCAGCCCACAGGCCCGCAAGCTGAATGTGTATGAAGTGGAGCTGCAGATTTACCGCCTCCTACTTGCTTCGCTGGTGGGCCTTTCCCATCTCTAATTTATTTTTTCTTTGTATTAAGGATTAAACTCAGGGGTGCTCTACCTCTGAGCTACACTCCCAGCCCTTTTTAATTTTCATTTTGAAACAGTCTTGCTAAGTTGCTGAGGGCCTTGCTGAGTGGCCAAGGCTAGCCTTGAACCTACAATCCTCCTGTGTCAGCCTCCCAAGTACAGGAATTACAGGTGTGTGCCACCATGCCCGGCTAGCAGTGCCTTTATATCATGTCACCTCATTCATCTAAAATTTCTGATGGTTT
Source organism: Glis glis (assembly GCA_004027185.1). Taxonomy (NCBI): domain Eukaryota; kingdom Metazoa; phylum Chordata; class Mammalia; order Rodentia; family Gliridae; genus Glis; species Glis glis. Next base: position 15,329 of record PVJS01027394.1, on the reverse strand, counting down.
CTGATGAATGTAATGTAGAAAGACAAAGTGCGCTAAATAGCGTACAGTGTCCTACAGGAGAATCCGGCTGCTGGTTACGTCTCCTCCTGCCTGCCCCTCCCCGAGTTCTCCTCCCCACCCATACTGCCCTTCTGGCTCTTTGCTTTCTCTGCTCCCTCTACCTAGACTCTCTTCTTCTCCCGGATGCCTGCTTCATTAACTCCCTCTTGCCCTCTTCAGATGTTTGTTCAGTTCTTCCCTTTCTTGGCTCTACCCTGGGCACCCCATTAATAGTGACCCGACCCCGAACCTCAACCTCCTTGGCTCCTCCCCTTCACTCCCCTTATTCTTCTTGCCTTTTTTCTGTAACATTTATCACTATCCATGTCTAGATTTATCCATTACATTTGTTTCCTCTTCCCACCAGATGAAAGCTATGCAAGCAGACAGCTTTGTGTTATTCAGCTGTGTCACCTAAGCCTCCCGCGGGGCCACTCAGTAACTATTTTTGCTGAGTGAATGTGAATTAGCAGCTTCCTGTTACTGTAACAAAACACCAGAGACAATCAAACTAAAAGGAGGAAAGGTTTGTCGGGACTCATGGTTTGGAGGGTTGTACCCCTGGTCAGTTGGCCCTGTTGTTTTTCACATGTGGACTCGTGTTATGAACCCTTGGGTGCGGGAGAGCAAATCCACTCACCTCATGGCAGTCAGAAGTGAAGAGAGAGACAGAGAGGAAGAGACCATAGCTCCATGATCCCTTCAAGGACACACCTTCAGTGACTAACCTCCCACTAGGCTCCACCTCTCAAAGGCTGCACCCCCTTCCATAGCACCTAGCTGGGAACATGGAGCACGTGGCCTTTGGGGACAGTGCAGATCAGGCCACAGCAGGGTGAATAGGAGCTGGTCAGCTCTCTGCCCCGCCCTCCCAGGGGAGGACAGCCACGCGACATCTCCCTTCTTACAGCCTTTCTTCTTCAGCCTGCCCGGTGTGTGCTGGAGTGGGGTCCTGCTGCCTGTGGTGGTAAAGGCCTGAGAGTGCTTTTTTTGAGGGGGGGGGGTAGTGGGGTTCTAGGGATTGAACCCAGGGGCATCTTACCTCTCACCTACACCCAGCCCTATTTTATTCTAAATTTTGGAATAGCCTCGCTAAGGTGCTAAAGCTGGCCCTGAACCTGTGATCTTCCTGTCTCAGCCTCCCAAGTACTGGGGTCACAGGCGTGCGCCACCACGCCTGACTCTAGGCGCGCTTCTCACTGGGCGAGGGGCTGGGCTGGGCTACGCACTGGCCCTCAGCACTGCCAGGTCGGCTTGGGGAGGCGGGCTGACCTCAGCTCTCCTGGGTGGCTGGAGGCTGTAAACAAGTTGAGCCCAGAGGGTCCCAGAGCAGGAGTGTTCAGGGAGAACAGGGATGTTCAGAGGGGAATGGAGTCTTGATGCCTAGCTCAGGACTCAGTTTGCCAGCCATGGGAGGTGCTGGAGATCTGTTCTGTGAGGTGTCATGGGCGGGAGGCATTGATTGGGCTTCCAGACTTTTCTTCATGGTGAACAGACCATGGGAAATGTGCTCATTATGGTGTAGCCAGTCTGAGAAAGGTGCCTGACAATAGATGGTAGGTGGCAAATGATCATTTATGGGAGAATTGAATGTTTATTGAAAAGGGTTTTGCAGGATGGGATGATTTCCAGTCTGATACCCATGAGCGTTCCCTGGCTCTAAAGATGGGTACTACAGCCCTTCTCCAGTCTCTGTCATCAAAAAGATCCCCTTTGTTCAGTAGATGATTGTGGTGTTGCAGGCAGATTCACATGACTCTGCAGACACTGTTTAATCTTATTCAGGCCTCAGTTTCTCCATCTATAAAATAAGGATAATCATACCACCCACTTCAAAGTGTTGGTCCTGGTTCATCTCTACACAGTATTTATTACTCTGGCTTAGGAGTCTACAGCCTGCCCACTGTGCCCTTGGTCAAGCCTCAGCCCTGTGCCCACTCAGTGAGTCTCTGTGAACTCCTGCCACTGAGGGCACTTGATGTCATGCTCCAGAGCACACCTACGATTTGACTCCCTGACTTTACAGTTTCCTTCTTTTGTTTCCATTGGATATTTAGACCAACTGGTAGCTTGCTCTGCCCCACCACATGGACATGGGAGCCCCTCCAGTGGAAGGGGTGGAAAGAGCTGGAACCCCTGGCTGTCTGCCCCAGCTCTGACCTGAGCAGCTCTGACGGACTCCATGGTGCCAGCAGGCATTGCGCCATATCAGAGAGCGATGGCTGGGGGCAGAGGGAGCCAGCACCTTGACAGCCAGGGACCTTCAGGGCTCAGACTCCCATAGTAATGACCTACATCTCGTCCATCTCAGAGTGGCCCCAGACTAGGGAAACACACAATCAAGAACTTTCAGGGTCTTTTAACCCAGCTACACCATTCCTCGGTATCTTCCCCAAAGAATTAAAGTTAGAATACTATAGAGATACAAGCATATCCACGCTCATAGCAGCATGCGTCACAACAGCCAAATTATGGAATCAGCCTAGGTGACCGTCAACAGGTGAATGGATGAAGAAAAGGTGACATAAACATACAATGGAATTTTGCTCAGCCATAAAAAAGAACAAAATCATGTCATTTGTGGGAGAATGGATGTAACTAGAGAATATTATGCTAAGTGAGACCAGCCAGTCTCAGAAAGTCAAGGGTTGAATGTTTTATCTCATATGTGGAAGCTAGAGCAACAAAAATAAAAGGGACTTCAGTCAAACGAGGAAAGAAAACAGTAGAATAGTGGAAGGGGACTGGGGGAGGGAGGTGGGGAGGGAAAAGGAGGATTGCCGAAGGAAAGGGTTCAAATAATGCTATGTCCGTCAATGAAGGCGCCACTACCAGCCTCACTGACACTGAGATTGGGGGTCATGCGGGGGGGGGGGCAGCATGTGACCGGATCATACTGAGTGCTGTGGGTATATGTGTGTCTATCACTTTGAACCTCGCTACGATGTATAATTAAGATGTACCAATACAAGTATATTTAAGAAAGAATAATAAATAGCTGAAATATATTTTAAAAAAGATCTTCTGGAGTTTTCAGCAGCAGTTTGGGTCAATGGTCCCTTGGTAGAATGGGAGGATTCATCTGTAGGCCTCAGCTCCACTTACACATACATACAGCAACTGTTACCATATGTTTAAGCCTCTGGCTATTTTCTTAGTAACTTCAAAAAGATGAGCTTTGACCAGAATCCTGAAGTGCAAATGAATTTATTTTATTTTACCTTTTTTTTTTGTACTGGAGATTAAACCCAGGGGCATTCTACCTCTGAGCTGTACCCTCAGCCCTATTTTGTTTTCTTTTGAAACAGTGTCTTGCAAAGTTGCTGAGAGTCTAAGCTGCTGACAGTCTCACAAATGAGTTTGGAAATGGCCAATAGCTCTCAGCAGGGGCCAGGTGCTGGAAAGGGTGAGGAGGGGCGTTGAGAAGTCCACGTTTCCCTGATCAGCTGTGGATGAAGAATGAGTGAGCCCTGCTGAACCAGGCAAAGGGTGGGGAGGGGCGTGGGAGCTGGGAGGGGACCCTCTGCAGAAGAAATTCCATGGGCACGGAAGGGCACAGGACTGCTTTGGGATAAGTGTATTTCTAGATGGAAACACATTCGTGTAGGTTAGGTCCAGATTCACACAGTCCTCCGCAGTGTGAGCCCAGGCTGCAGGAGAGGCACCTCTGTGTAAGTCATGGGCTCAACTTCAGTGAATAGCTGGGCAACCTCATGTAGTGAGAAATGATGCCAATCTGTTATTAAAATTATTGGAATGTCAGCCGGACATAGTGGAGCATGCCTGTAATCCCAGTACTTGGAGATTGAGTCAGGCAGACCACAGGTTCGAGGCCAGCCTCAGCAACTTAGCAAGATCCTCAGCAACTTAACAAGACCTTGTTTCAAAATAAAAAATAAAAAAGGCTGGGGGTTAGATGGAATCTCAGTGTAGTTTTAATTTGCATTTCCCTGATTGCTAAAGATGTTGAGCATTTTTTCATATATTTGTTGGCCATTTGTATTTCTTCTTTTGAAGACTGTTCAATTCGGTTGCCCATTTTTGATTGCGTTATTTGATTTTTTTTAGTGTTAAGCTTTTTAAGCTCTTTGGATATTCTAGATATTAGACCTTTGTCACATGGATAGGTGGTAAAGATCTTCTCCCATTCTGTAGGCTTTCTGTAGGATCTAGATGGTTTCCTTTGCTGTGTAGAAGCTTTTAATTTAATGCCATCCCATTCATTAAATCTTGTTTTAATTTCCTGAGCTTTTGGGGTCTTACCGAGGAAGTTTCTACCTGTACCTATATGTTGGAGTGTTGGTCCTATGCCCTCTTCTAGCAGTTTTTAAAGTTTCTGGTCTAATTTCTAGGTCTTTGAACCATCTAGAGTTGACTTTTGTGCAGGGTGAGAAGTTAGGGTTTAGTTCCATTTTTCTACATATGTATAGCCAATTTTCCCAGCACCATTTGTTGAAAAGGCTGTCCTTTCTCCAGTCATTGTGCCTTTATCAAAGATCAACTGATTATAGATATGGGGCTTTGTTTCTGAGTCTTTTATTCTGTTCCATTGGTCTAGGTATCCATCAAACAGATGAATGGATCACAAAATTTTGGTATATACACACAATGGAATTTTACTCAGCCATAAAAAAGAACAAAATTACATCAATTGCAGGAAAATGGATGGAACTCGAGAATATCATACTAAGTGAGTACAGCCAGTCTCAAAAAATGAGTAGATAAATGTTTTCTCTCATATGTGGAAGCTAGTGAGATATTCAGAAATAAGGCCAACATCAGATAGATGAGCAGAGACTCCAGGGGAGTGACTGAGGGGGATCAGGGAAGGGAGATGAAGCCATAAAGAGTGTAATAGTTGAAGTAATGCTATGAATGTATACGAAACGACCAATTCCAATGTCAAAGATGTGCGGGGGGAGGAAAGGAGGGGAGGGACCTAGTGGGGAGGCACCAAGAGCTGTGTGTGTGCATTTGTCTGACACTCTATGTCCCAATATGATGTAAAATTACAATGTACCAAATTAAAAAAAATGAAAAATAAAATTTTTCAAAACAAAGCAAAACAAAAGGCTGGAGTCGTAGCGTGGAGGTAGAATGTCCCTGGGTTCCACCTTCACAGTGTTCTTGGAATAAACCATCACATCAGACCCACTCCAATTGCCTTGTGTTGGGCTGTCCTTGTATTTCTAGTGATACAAGTAGTTGACCCAGTCAAAGCAGAGCACTTGGTCCACACACCCTGAAGGCAAAGGGAGGGACGAGACCTTGGAGGATTCTCACAGAAGTTTGAAAGTAAAAGCAGCATCTTCAGTCCAGCGACTTCTCCCTTTTTATGAAAGACAAATCCCACAAGTAATGATTGGGGCGTGGATGGAAGGTGGTCCTTCCTAAGAGAGAGAAGCCTCCTCACACCTTAACTCAGCTGTTCTCACCTCCTTAAGTGAATCTCTGGGTGTCCAGAGAGCTCACCCCTCATGCCTTCCTGGGGAGGAGCAGGAGGCTGTTACTGGACCGTATGTCTGCAAAACAAGCTGCTCTACACACATAGCTCAAGCCCAACAATAGTCCCACCCTCACTGCATTTCTATCACCCAAGCAGACCCTCTTCTCTAGTCCTGCCCAATGCCAACTACACTGGTGCTTCTGCCTCCTCTCTGCCCAGCAGCGGAACCTGCTTGATGGGCTGCTCAGTCAATAGGAGCACTAGGCTCATGAGTGCATCCTAGCCTTGAAACTCTTACCGAGGGTCCTCTCCAAAAGTCTTCTTTGTGGATAATCTAGAGCCTGCCCTTATCCGTATTTACCACTGAGCAAATGCACCTGACTCTGCCTCCTCACACACGCATGTGCAAACACACACACACACACACACACACACACACACACATTGGTACTAGCGATTGAACCTAGGGGCATTCTACCTCTGATCTACATCCCCAGACCTTTTTAAATTTTTTATATTTGAAACAGTGTCTCCCTAAGTTGCTGAGGGTCTCTCTAAATTACTGAGGTTGGCCTCGAACCTCTGATCCTCCTGTCTTCAACCTCCCAAGTACTGGGATTACAGGTGTGTGTCACTGTATGTGCCCTATAAATATATATTTGTATCAGGGTTCTCCAGAGGAACAGAATCAATAAAATGTACATATAATTATAAGAGAGGATTTATTTATTTTATTTTATTGTGGTCTTGGGGATTGAACCCAGGATCGTTCTACCTCCCAGCTACACTCCAGCCTTTTTTATTTCTTGTTTTGAAATGTGATCTCACTAGGCTGATGAGAGTCTTGCTAAGTTGCTGAGGCTGGCCTCAAATTTGTGATCCTTCTGTTTCAGCCTCCCAAGTACTGGGATTACAGGTGTGCGCCGCCACACATGAAGCATTTATTAGATTGGTTTATACGATCAGATGCTAGGTGGTCCCATGATGACCATCTGCAGGCTGGAGAGCTAGGAAACCAGTAACTGTTCAGTTCAAGAAGGTGGAATCCTCAGAACCACAGGAACCAATGGCGCAGCCCCAGTCTGAGGCTGAAGCCGGGGAGCCCCCTGGAGAATCACCAGCGAGTTTGTGTCCAAAGGCTAACGAATCTGGAGTCTGAAGTTCCTGGGCAGTGGCAGGAGAAAAAAAGAAATGAAGCCTCTTTGCAAGGAGAAGGGCTCTCCCCCTCTTCCTCTTCCATCCCGTCTGGACCCCAGCCTACTGGACGCACTACCCACATTCAGGGGCCTTGTTCCCTCAGCTCCCCGAGGCACACGTCAGGCATCTCTGTATACACCTTTAGGGACACATCTGGAATTGTGCCTCACCAGTTCTCTTGAATGCTCTCAATCCAGTCAACTTGACAACCAAGATCAGCCCTCTCAGGATTTAATTTCTTTCTGAACCATTCTACTCTATTTCCACTAGTAAGTCTTTGGGGAATTGGCTAGTTATAAATTACAAGTCATAAACACATTGCACGGCCCAGGGATTCCCAGCAGTCCTGTTTGCCGAGGTTGAGCAGGGTGTTTGAGGAGGGCTGCAGGACAGTGGACAGTAAACGGCAGGCTCGAGGGGGCAGAGAATAATCTTTACTTTTCTTTCCTTAGGTCTGAGCCCAGTGCCCAGCCCACAGTAGCCATTTGGCAGGTGGTTGGATCAATGTGATTTTCCTCAACAGTATAAATACCTGTGTTGATCAAACAAAATGAAAGTTGACAGAGTCCTGCCTTGGGAAGTGAAGCATCAAGCCTGCAGCCCAGCGCGTGGTGGCCTCTAAAGGGAGGCCCTTGTGGGTGTGTGAGTCCTTCTGGAGCAATGGGGGTGATGGAGAAGGAGGGGAGGAATTCTCCCACGTGAGTGGGGCTTCCCCATCCGCAGGGAGGAGGGCTCCCATGGCCCTCCCCCAAGAACTCTGGTTGCTTTCTCCTTTGCTGTCATCCTTCTGGTCGCCACATGGAATCAGGAGAGTTCAGAGCCATTCTCTTTATTCCCCAGGGTAGGGGAGATGCTTGCCTGGGACTTGCCCTGAGGAAGCTGTGTCTGGAGGCTGAGGAGGGAGACAGGGAGGGTCAACTACTCACAGAGCAGCTCAAGTCCACATCAAACTTATGGGCAGGTCGGGTGTGGTGGTGCACACCTGTAATCCCAGCAGTTGGGAGGCTAAGACAGGAGGATCACAGGTTCAAGGCCAACCTCAGCAACTTAGTGAGACTCTCAGCAACTTAGCAAGACCCTGTTTCAAAATTTTAGAAATAAAAAAGGGCTGTGAGTGTAGCTTGAAGGTAGAATGCCCCTGGGTTCAATTCCCAGTACCAAAAGAAAAATAATAAATAAAAATGTAGGGGGCAGGTGAACTTCTTCCCTGAAACACTGTAGGCTTTGGGGGCCTTACTGCAGCTGCACAGTTCTGTTGTTTTAGTGCAAAAACAGCCATGGACAATATGTGACAGTTACAGGTGTAGCTGTGTTCTAATAAAATTGTATTATAATGTCCTCAATAAACTGGATTTGGCCCTCGGGCTGCAGTCTGGCAACCCCTTCTCTAAGCTGATGACTGACTTGACAACTCGATTCCATCTCTCCGTTCCTGATTTTGTTTTCTATCTCCTGAATTCCACAGCTCCTGACATCTGTGTTTGGGACTCCAGCTGGGTCACCTAGCTACTGGCCATGTCTTCTGCCGGGGCTGGGTTCTGGCTCTGAGTGGCTGGCCATACCTGCTCAAAGGGAGGGAGTGACGAGGGGTCGGGAAAGTGGTCCAGCGGTGCCGGGTGAGAGAGCGGGATTGCTCAGGAGAAAGGCAGGAGCCCTTCTGTTCAGACTCTTCCTGGCATGAAGCCATCTTTAGATGTCAGCGTTCCCTGGGGAAAATTTGGAAGATTCTGGTTCAGGCTGGCTTGTATGTCTTTGAGGGTCCAGGGCAAAATCTCCTTTGACTTTATGTGGCCTGAAAGCCAGTGGCAACTCCCAGGAAAGTACCTGAGCCAGGCTTCTCTCCCTGCCCGCTGTGAGACTGAGGTGTCACCCTTTCCTCACACTCTCAAGCCTACTGGAATTGGGTGTGGCCCTCGCGGTCACTGGATCTATGTCATTGTGTTTAACGGCAAGTAAATAATAGCTCAGAGCAACAAACCCACGTATGCAGTAAGTCCACTCACCCAACACCATGCAGCTAGTTAGCCCAGAGCTGGACTGGGACCCAAGTCTCCTGTTTGACATCCGGGATCTGCCTTGCACTTACCTCCTGCCCGGCTCCCCTTGGGTGCCTTACTCCTGCATCTCCCATTTTTACTCTGGGAAGAAATAGACCCACATGCAATCTCTTCTCCCTTCAGTTCACTGTGGTCCAGTTTCTCCTGACCTTTGTCCTGCCCCTGCCCGGGAAGCTACCTTGGTTTGATGCAAGCAGAAGGTGCAGCAGGCTCTCATGTAGCTTGTGGAACTTTGGAAAGGAGAGTTCAGTAGGAAAGTGATCACCCACATTTCAGCCTCATAAACCCCACCTTCCCTTCACTCCCCCGCTGCGAGCTGCAGGACGCAGACCCTCATCATCTCTTGCTACAGTTGGGATATAGAACATCCCTGGAAAAGCTCACATATTAGCAGTGCACCAATGGGATGAAATAACCCAATCAGGGTTCTAAATCTCATCAGTGGATAAATCCACTGATGATTATTTGAATGGACACAATGTGTGGTATCTGTAGGCAGGTAGGGTATGGCTGGAGGAGGTAGGTCACTGGAGTCATGGTCTTGGGGACTGTATCTATCCCTGGTCCCTTCCTTTTCATTTCTCTACTTTCTACTGCTCTGAACAGCTGTCCTCCACCATGATGTTTCTGCCTTAGAGCCAGATGACTATGGACTGAACCTCCGAAACCATGAGCCCAAATAAGCCTGTCCTCCTCTAAGTAGTTTGTATTGGGTAATTTGGTCATGGCAAAGAAAAAGCGAACTCATATATCTGTATTCTATCCATAAAATATGCACTCTGGTGGTATGAGATTGTAGCTATTCTTTCTTTATTTTTTATAAAGGCAAACATGAAATAAAAACAAGAGGATTGAGGAGATCTAATTAAGACTCCATAAAGCAGGGGCTGGTATCTCCATTATCAGGCTGGAGTAAGATTACTGCTTTCTTTCTACCCTGTCACTGATATAAATGAGTTTTTAATTCCTCTTTTTGTGAAGAACAGGTTATCGTGCTCCTATTCATTAAGTGGCTTCAGGGCTCTGCAGCACAGCTTAATGGTAGTTTAAATTAGCAGGCTCTGCCTCTGGCACCATTGGAGAGGCAGGAACAGAGAGCCCTGGGAAAGGTAATAAATAAATTTGCTTATGTACTTGCTACTTCTGGATTTGGGGGCTGCGGGACACAGGCATTTGAGTGAACTTGGACCTTCTCGAAGGACCTTCTCATCCACCCCTCCCCACTGCCCACAGTGCAGATTTCAAACCCCTTTCCAGGGATTGAATCTCATGCTGTTCTCTCTGAGGCTTCTCTGTCCTACCTTAACAGATCCTTCGGTCTCACCTCCACCCCCCCCCCCATGCACATTTCTCTTCAGGCAGCTCCTGCTGTGTCCTTTGTGGACTTTGCTGTCACTATCTCCCACGGGAATAGCCCTGTCTCCCTGCCCACATCCACCCAGTGTGTTTCTTTCTTTTATTTTACATACTTTTATTGGTGCACTGTAATTATACTTTATAGTGAGGTTCAAAGTGATGCAAACATTCGTGCACACAGCACTAGGTGTGCCTCCCTCTGCATCCCACCCCGCTCCCTCCTCCCTCCCCTACATGTTAGTGAGGTTGGGAGTGAGAACTTCATATATGGACATACATTATTTGAACTGTTTCCTTCCTCAATCTTCCTTTCTCCCCTCCTCCCCTCCCTCCCCTGATGCCCTTCCACTATTCTACTGGTCTCTTTCCTCATTTATATGAAGTCCCGTTTGGTTCCTATTTTCTCTCTAGCTTCCCCACATGAGAGAAAACACACAACCCTTGACTTTCTGAGACTGGCTGATCTCACTTAGCATAATAATCTTTAGTTCCATCCAGTTTCCTGAAAATGACATCAGTTTGTTCTTCTTTATGGCTGAGTAAAATCCCATCATGTGCATATAGCACATTTTCATAATCCATTCATCTGTTGATGGGCACCTGGGTTGGTCTCATAATTTAGTTATTGTGAATGGTGCTGCTATGAACATCACCCAGCATTTTTCAAGACCCATCTCACATGACTTCTCTAGGAGGAAATCCCTGACTCCCTTGATATAACCATTAGACAGCTCCCGTATAGTGCTCATTGACTTTGGAAACACCATAGATAATATGCCATTGCGATCTTTGCTAGTTCTGCCTGCGCTCTAGACCCCTGCGGACAGGTTCTTCCTAATGTCTACTGGGCTCTGCTGCATGTTTGACAGACAGAGGCTCATGCTTGTCTAGGAGAAAAGGAAGAAGTAGGTAGAGTGAAGGGGGAAAAGGGAAGAGCAGATGATCACGCAGGAAGAGGCTATTTGATATGCAGTACACCACTGGGCCTGGGCATTTGGCTAAGAAATGAGATAATACTCTGCCAATCCATTTATTTATTTACACAGCCAGCATGGACCATTGGATTGGAACTCTGTTCTTCCTCTGAGTTTCTGACCTCGAGCATCCTTTAGGCTTCTGTTCCACATTTTCTTACCACCACTACCATTCACTGAACAGTTTATCAAGTTCAGGGCACCTAGACGTCTCTTCAAGACCATGTTGAAAGTGATGTTTTCAGTTTGATGAGATTCCTCACAGGAACATCTCCTCACCCACCACTCACAGAGCGCCCTAGGTCTGGTGAGTCTATGTGTCTATCCGTTACAGATGAAAACCTCTTTAGTTTTCAGTCATGGAGCTCCTCAGTTGAAGAGAGCTGACTTACTATTATTATTATTATTGTTGTTGCTGTTGTTGTTCTTATTATTATGATTATTATGATTATTATTATTTGGAAGGGGTACTGAGGACTGAACTCAGAGGCATTCTACCAAAGGAACTATACACACCAGCTTTTTAAATTTTTTATTTTGAATTTAATTTACTTTAACATTTTGGTACTGGGCATTCAACTCAGGGACATTCTACCTCCAAGTTATGCCACTAGCCCTTTCTATTTTTTATTTTTATTGTTTATTTATTTATTTTGGGTGGTACAGGAGATTGAATCCTGGAGCGTTCTATCTCTGAACTACACACCCAGCCTTTTCTATTTTTATTTTGTTTTTATTATTTGGTACTGGGGATTGAATCTAGGGGCATTCTACCTCTGAGCCATATCCCCAGGCCCCTCTTTTTTTTAAAACAGGGTCTCACTAAGTTCCTGGGGGTCTCGCTAAGTTGTTGAGGCTGGCCTCGAACCTGTGATCTTCTTGCTTTGGCCTCCAAATACTGGGATTACAGGCATGCATCACCATGCCTAGCTTTTATTTTTTATATGGAAACAGGATCTTTCTAAGTTCCTGAGGATCTTGTTAAGTTGCAAAGGCTGGCCTCAAACCTGCAGTCTTCCTGTCTCAATTGCCAACATACTGGATTAAGGCATACATCACTGAGCCTGGATTATTACTGTTATTTTACTCAGCCTAGTAAATTGCATTTTAAGTTGGGTTTTCCAGAAGCAGATCAAAGATTTGTGTGCAAACGATTTGTTAAGGAAATGCTCTAAGAGAAGCTGGGGAGGAAGAGTTAGACAGGGGAGGAGGAGGGGGTGAGAGTGCTGGCTCAGTCTGAGGCTCAGAACTCCGAGGTGTGTCCTGACTCAGGCAAGGGGACTGGGCTTTCACCCCCAGATTAGTTGTTGGCTAAGGAAGGAGGGGGTATAAGTGCCAAGGCACCTCAGTTCTCTGTGCCCAAGGACAAACTGGCTCCGGAGCTCAAGAGTGGTCCCAAGAAGCCAGCAGGCTGCCAGGCCCAGGCACAAAGCTGCAGACGGTGGCACATTCACAGTGAAGGGACCCTCGAAGACATATGTGGACTGTCAGTAGTGTCCATACAATGTGCACTCCAAACCCAGAGTCACTGGAAGCCACAAGGCCTGGGGCCCAGAGAGCCCAGCCTTGGTAGCTGACTGCAGGGAGAGCGAGACCCAGGGAAGGAGATGACCCCTCCAGACGGTACTGCCTGTCTTGTCGTGGCAGCACAGGGCTCCCGTGCAGCCCCAGGCTCCTCAGCCCAGGCCTCTGCTGACATCCAGCCACCGGTTACCAAGGTGGCACAAGCAAATGAGGTTAACTTGGATAAAACTCAATGCATTGGTTCTAAATTTATTAACCATGATCTTCAAAGTAATAATGATGCAAAGAGAATCTCTCTTTCTCTCTCTCTCTCTTTGTATGTGGTACTGGGGATTGGACACAGGGGAATTCTATCTCTGAGCTAAACTCCCAGCCCTTTTTATTTTTTATCTTTGAAACAGGGTCTTGCTAAGTTACTGTGCTCTGGCCTCAAATCTGTGATCCTCCTGCCTCGGCCTCCCAAGTACTGGGATTACAGGTATACCACCATGCCTGGCAAGAGAATTCTTTATAAAAAGTATTCACAGATTTCCACTAAATTGCAAGGTCCCATAGTGTCTACAGTGTCAGATGTATAATCTGCTCCTGTCCTGTGGACGGCCAGCAGGGTGAAATGGGAGGAAACTCAGATCCCATATTAAACCAAGTGGAAGGATCGTGCTGTCCCTGAGACCAAACTTTGTTTTTTCAATTGCATATTTTAAGGTAACCCTTAATGAAAATGGCACGTGAGGCTTTTGGATTTAGCATCATCAAAAGTGAATTGTAATCCCAGTACTTGGGAGGCTGAGACAGGAGGATCACAGGTTCGCAGCAGCCTCAGCTACTTAGTGAGGCCCTCCCACCTAGTGTGACCCTGTTTCAAAATAAAGAATTAAAAATATGGCTGGGGTGCAGCTTGGATGTAGAATGCTCCTGGGTTTAATCCCCAGTACCGCAAAAAAAAAAAAAATGAATTGTCCAAGCTGGGCATGGTGGCACATACCTGTAGTCTCAGTACTTAGGAGGCTGAAACAAAAGAATTGCAGATCTAAGGACAGCCTCAGAAACTTAGTGAGACCCTCAGCAAGCAACTTACTAAGACCTCATTTCAAAACAAAAAATAAAGAGGGCTTGAGATGTGACTCAGGGGTTAAATGTCCTTGGGTTCAATACCAAGTGCAAAAAAACCCCAAAACAAACAAACAGCAACAGCAACAACAACAACAAAAAACCCAGTGAACTGTTGAGCTTATTGTCAAGAAATGGATATAATGTTTGGAAATTTATCCTATATGACATCCCATGTAAAATGTACACTCCAGTCTCTGAGTCCTGTTAAGTTTTTGTTGTTGTTATTGGGGATTGACCCCAGGGGCGTTCTACCTCTGAGCTACAGCCTTAGCCCTTTTTATTTTAATATAGAGTTTACTAAGTTGCTGAGGGTATCACTAAATTGCTAAGGCTGGCCTCAAACCTGCAATCATCTTGTCTCAGCCTCCCAAATAGCGGGATTACGTGTGTGCGTCACCACTCTCAGCCCTGCCAAAATTTGAGCATCAGCAAAACCCAAACATTCCTTCTCCATTGCACTAAATTCTTCAGCAAAGTTTCCCCAGCCAATTACCCCGCTGCTGCAGTCTTCCTACACAGCATGCTGACTGTCCTCATGGAGGACTATCAGAGGACAGAAAACACGTGTGGTATAGAGAGCTGTACTTGACGCCACACTGAAACCCCATCTTTTCTGCATCATTCGTAAATAGCAAAACTTAAAATGCAAAAGCCTGTGGGAGTGTTTTCACTGACAAGAGTTGACAGTGTTGTATCCCTGCTAGTAGCATTTTAAGAATTAGGGATTTTCGCCATCCAAATTCTTTTGAGCACTGTTATGAAATCATATGGAAAAGCAGTATAGACATTTGTCAAAGAACAAGTAGATTTTACAGCTCATGTGGGTGAGGGGGAAGCTGGCAGAAGGCGGGGTGGGGGCAGACCGATTGAGAAAACACAAAGATCATTTTCTGTTCTTCAATGTAAAGTGAACCAGAGTTGTTTGGAGTGGGGGTAGGGTGGAGGGGACTGTGTGCGACAGAGTCTAACTGAAGCCCTGGCAAATAAAACCAGAGACTGGCAGGACCAAATAGACAGACTCTTAGGCAGTCCTTACTGTCTTTGAGATAGTTCTTATTCCCTGTCCAGGCAGAGAGTGTGGTCCTGGTTGGGTGCCTGGGGGTGATCCAGCTAGGGCTCATATCCCCTGGGGCTGGGGGTTTATTTGAAAGAGGTGCTCGGAGGGATTACCTAGTTTAAAGACGGTGGCACTTATAAGTGAAGTTAAATGGTGTCACTCTGAGGTTTGCTCTCAGTCCATTGCTGTTTGAGAAGACTTGGTCATGTGGTTTGAGACTCACTCGACAGTCCTGCCATTGCTCAAGCTGCAGCAGGGACCTCTGGTGGGGTCTCTAGGAGAGAGTGTCCCATTGGGAGGGGCATTCATTTCTGCTTCATCTCACTTTAAGCTTCTTAATTTAGAGTTAGTGTGTGTGTGTGTGTGTGTGTGTGTGTGTGTGTGTGTTACTGAAGACTGAACCCAGAGATATTCTACCATTTTTTTTTTTTGCAAGTTTATTTTATTTTATTTTTTTTTCATGTTTTTATTGGTGCATTGTAGTCTCACATCACATTGAGTATCAGTTTGGTGTTAACATACATGCACACAGCTCTTGGTGTCCCTCCCCCCCACCTCCCCCCCGC
>PVJS01027393.1:0-26277 GCA_004027185.1 Glis glis | reverse complement strand
TGGTCAGCCAGGTGGTCCTGGGTCATTCCTGACCACGTCCTCTGTGGTCCCGGGTGGTGGTCAGCCAGGTGGTCCTGGGTCATTTCTGACCACGTCCTCTGTGGTCCCGGGTGGTAGTCAGCCAGGTGGTCCTGGGTCATTCCTGACCACGTCCTCTGTGGTCCCGTGTGATGGTCAGCCAGGTGGTCCTGGGTCATTCCTGACCACGTCCTCTGTGGTCCCGGGTGGTAGTCAGCCAAGCGGTCCTGGGTCATTCCTGACCACATCCTCTGTGGTACCTGGGTAGTGGCTGTGCCTCTGGCTCTCTGCTTGAGTCTCTTAAAGGGTCTTCAAAGTCTTTTATTTGCTTTCAGTAACTTAACATCTTAATTTTTTTGTGGTACTAGGGAGTGAACCCAGAACATTCTACCTCTGAGCTACACTCCCAGTCCTATTTTATTTTTATTTTGAAACAGGGTCTCTGTAGGCATGGTAGCACATGCCATAATCCCAGTACTTAGGAGGCTGAGACAGGAGGATTGCAGGTTCAAGACCAGCCTCAGCAGCTTCGTGACACTCTGTTTCAAAATGAAAAATAAAAGGCTGGAGGTATATCTCAGAGGTAAAATGCCCCTGGGTTCAATCCCCAGTACCAAAAAAAAAAAAAAAAAAAGAAAGAAAGAAGAAAGTAAGACAAGGAAAGAAACAGGGTCTCAAGTTGCTGAGGCTGGCCTTGAACCTGTGATCCTCCAATCTCATTCTCACAAATACTGTAATTACAGGCATGCTCCACTGAGCTGGGCTTTCCTTATAGGCTTAAATAGATAAAAGTGTATAATTGCCAACATTTTAAGATAAAACTGTTCTCGCTCTCTTTTTCTTTCTTGGTACTGGGGATTGAATCCAGGGTGCTCTACCACTGAGGTACCTCCCCAGCCCTTTTTCCTTTTTATTTTTTATTTTGTGATAGGGTCTCAGTAAATTGCCTAAAGTGGCCTGAAACTTGTGCTCCTCCTATCTCAGTCTCCCAAGTACTGGGATTACAGGTATGCACCACCATGCCTAGTTTTATTTTTAAGCTTCTAATTGTAAAAAATACATAGTCATGACATCAACCCTCTCCTCTGCTTCTGGTGTGGTCCTGTGGCATTGAGTACAGTCACAGTGCTGTTCAGCAGATCTCCAGAACTTCATCTTGCAGAACTGAAGCTCTATCTGGCTGTACAAGCAGCCCCCTGCTCCCCAGCCCCTGGCAACCCCATTCTGTCTCTGGATCTACCTATGGTAGGTGCCTCAGGTCACTTGAAGCATACAGCGTTTGCCCTTTCATGTCTGGCTTATTTCACTGAGCATAATGTCCTCAAGATTCACCCCCATTGTAGCATCCATCAGAATTTCCTCCTTTTTAAGGTCAAGTAATATTTCCAGACATGGACATACCACATTCTCTTTATCCATATTTGTCCATGGACATGACATTTAGGTGCTTCCAGCTGTTGACTGATGTGCTCCATCATTTAAAAGCATTTCTAATGAAATAAAAATCCTGTATTGCTTTCAAACCCTCCATTCTTCATCTTTAAGGTGAGGAATTTTATACCATCTCTTCTTGTCCAGGGCTCTTATTGACCCATTGTGCTCTCTGGTCAATTGTCAATTTTTTTTTTCTGGTACTAGGGATTGACCCCAGGGGCATTCTACCCCCAGGCTAAGCCCCCAGCTCCTTTTATTTTTTATTTCAAAACAGGGTCTTGCTAAGTTGCTGAGGCTGGCTTTGAACCTATGATCCTTGTCGCAGCCTCCCAAGTACTGGGATTACACGTGTGAGCCACCGTACCTGGCTCAAATTCTGTATTTTAGCAATTTTCTGGATCTGTTAAGTTTGCATATATAAAACTCAGTCATCTGGATTGTTATGACACTAAAATGCACTATCAAACACCGTATATTTCGACATAGTGAGCACATGGGTTAAGAGGGCACTTTGGTTTTATGAGGAGCTTGTCTCCTGGAGGTGGCACCGGTGTCCTGTGTCTCAGGTGAGCACTGCTTCCTTTTGAGTGATTCTGTTCCTGATTCTGTTACAGGGATGGTGGAGTGATGCCGAGAGTTTTGTGGCTGTGACACCATGTGTTCTTCCTGTCCTGTGTTGGGCGCCAACAGCCCTGGGGATGAGCCTGCAGGTCTCCACCTTGCTGACCCCACAGACATGGAAACACGTGTTACACACTGCGATGAACGACCTTTCTCTTGACCCCTTGGGCAAGGTGCCTGCAGACTGGGGAAAGGCCCATCCTCCACCACATCGGGCAGCTGAAGGTTGGGATGTGCCCTGATGCTAAGGTCTGTCAAGTGGGGCCCCATGTGAAGAGCCTGGCATGTTTCAGTGTCACACATGAGACCCGTGACTTGGTGGATCACAGCACACTGAGCAGCCCAGGCTCCCTGTTCCCACGTGCTGGCAGAAGCGAGGGCGGTAGGTTGTATGACCAATAAAGCCCTCAAAGCTGGAACATCCCCACAGGAGGAAAGACCTGGAAAACTCAGAACTCTCCAATGGGCTGCTGTGGTTTGTCCTCCGAGGTCTCCTGTGTTGGAGCTTTGGTCCCAAGGATGGGATGTGGAGGTGCTAGGGGGCCTTGAGGGAGGCTGGTGGGTCCTGGAGCGAGCTGCCCTGGGAAGGGATTAAGGCTGCTTTTGTGGGACCCTGGGTTGTTCCTGAGAAAGGGCTTTCATAAAGCCTAAGCTGGCCCCACCCGGCTCTCTTGCATCCTGTCTGATCGCAGGATCACTCGCTCCCACAAGCACCCTACCACGGCCATCACTGTGATGTGACACGGCCAATGTGCCCTCACTAGAACTAAGCCATGCCTTTGAACCTCCAGAACTGCGAGCCAAGCAAACCTTTTTTTTCCATAAGTAGCCTGCTTCAGGTATCTTGTTATAGTAACAAAACCAACTAATACCTGGGCCTCAGGGTTTCCCTGATGGAACTAGAGGACACATGAAAGAAAAAAGGAAAACACATTGTGGAGGCTGCTCCACAGTCCGACAGGGGCTCCGTGGTCTCCATGGCAGACTCTGGAGAACTATTGCACCCCACCCCTGAGCTCATTTTGGCGTGCTCAGCCCACTCCATGGTCATGGGGTATGTGTGGGAGTCCTGTTTCTTGGGACCAAGTTTGCTTCAAGGGAACCGTGGTCCTGTGGTGGTGGGTGCCCACAGTGGCCCGAGGTCACCATCTGTCCCCTTGCAGAGGGTAGGGCTGCCCTGCACAGCTGGAGCCCTTGTATCCTGATGCCTGCCCCTGCCTGTCAGTGAGGACTCTCCCATGGAAAGGGGCCTGGTTGACCCTACTCCACAGAAGGCCAAGCCATGCTGACCGTGGGCCAGGAATGGGAGGCCTTTGTAATAAGGTGCTGCTTAATGAAGCCCCCCTCCCCACTAAGAATCTGTGGACACTTCTGGGTGGGAACCTGGAGAAAGTGCTGGCCTGAGAGCAAGTGGTCAGGTCAGGCTGAGGCGCCCCCAGACTGGCCTAAGGCCTGTGGGACTTTAGAGAACCTGGGATTGGCCCGCAGCAGCTGGAGCTGGAGCTGGAGCTGGGCCTTCACCTTGGGCAGAGCACTGAGCTGAGTTTCATTCCTTTCACTCACTGGCTGAGGGTCTGCTGGGAACAATGACCTGCAGGTAAGACATGTGGGTTGCTGCCCTAGAGGAGTTCAAGATCAGGGCAGTTGGGGATCATAGTGCAGTCCTGGAGCAGGCTCAGGCAGAGATGTGGTGGGTGCCCGGGCAATGGGGGCATTTATTTATTATTTATTTATTTATTTATTTAATTTGGACTAGGGATTGAACCTAGGGGTGTTCTCCCTCATAGCTACACCCCCAGTCCATTTTATTTTTTAAACAGGGTCTAACTAACCTGTGCACTGGACTTGACCCTGTGACCCTTCTGTCTCAGCCTCCCAAGTACTGGGATTACAGGAGTGCATCATCACTCCTGGTGTGTGTGTGTGTGTGTGTGTGTGTGTGTGTGTGTGTGTGTGTGTGATATTCTGACTGAACCCTGTGTGAGTATGTGGGTATGAGAGAGTGTGTATGTATGGGAGATACTTTGAGAGTGAGGGAGATGTATAAGGGAGTCTGTAGACAGAGGAATGAGTGTCTCTGTGTGAGGGATTTTGTGTAAGACTGAGTGTTGAGGGACTGAGAGAGGGACTGTGCATGTGAGAGGGACTGTATGTGTGTGACAGAGACTGTGCATGTGAGGGACTGTGTGTGAGGGGACTGTGTGTGTGAGGGAATATGTGTGTGGGAGTGTCTGCGGGAGAGACTATATGTGTGGTGGACTGTGTGTTTTAGAGGGACTATGTGTGTGGGGGTCTGTGTGTGTGATGGACTGTTTGTATGTTAGACACTGTATGTGTGAGGGACTATGTATGTGAGGGACTTTGTGAGAGGGACTGTGTGTGAGAGGGACTATGTATGAGAAGGACTGTATGAGAAGGCATTGTGAGTGTGAGGGACACTGTGTTAGAGGGACTGTGTGTGAATAAACTGGGAGAGGGACTGCGTGTGTGTGAGGAACTGTGTATGTGAGAGGGACTGTGAAGGATTGTGTGAGGGATATATGTATGAGGGTCTGTGTGTGTGAGAGGAACTGTGTGTGAGAGGGACTATGTGTGTGTGAGGGAATTTGTATGTGAGGGACTGTATGTGAAGAACTGTGTGTGAGAGGGATTATGTGTGTGAGGCACTGTGTATGTGAGAGAGACTGTTGTGGGAGGGACTGTGTGAGAAGGACTATACGTGAGGGACTGTGAGTGTGAGGGACTCTGTGTGAGAGAGACTGTGTGAGAGGAAATGTGTGTGAGAGGGACTATGTTTGTGAGGGATTGTGTGTGTGAGGGACTGTTGGTGAGCGGGACTGTGTGAGAGGGACTGTGTGTGTTAGGCACTGTGTGTGTGTGATGGATTGTGTGTGAGACTATTTGTGAGGGACTGTGTGTCAAGGAGTCTATGTGTGAGGAACTGTGTGTGTGAGGGACTGTATATTGTGGACTGTTTTTATGTTAGGAACTGTGTGTGCTGTGTGTGAAGGACTGTTTGTGTGTTAGGAACTATGTGTTTGAGAAGGACTATGTGTGAGAGGCCCTGTATGTGTGAGGGACTTTATGTGGGAGGAACTGTATGTTTGGGAGGGACTGTTTAGGAGGGACTGTTTGTGTGAGTGACTGTGTTTGAGAGGGACTGTGTATGTGAGAGACTGTGTGTGAGGGCCTGAGTGTGAGAGGGATTGTGTGTGAGGGGGAATGTGTATGTCAGAGACTGTGTGTGAGGGACTGTGTGTGTTAGAGGGACTGCGTATATCAGGGACTATGTGTGAGGGGAACTGTGTGTGACAGGGACTGTATGTGTGAGATGGACTGTATGGGAGGGACTATGTGAGTTTTAGGGACTCTGTGTGTGAGATGGATTTTTTTTGTGTGTGAGTGTGAGAGACTATGAGAGGGACTCTTGTGTTTGAGAGGGACTTTGAGTGTGAGGGACTATGTGAGAGAGGGGCTGTGTGTGAGGGACTGTTAGAGGGACTGTGTTTGTCAGGTACAGTGAAGGACTGTGTGTGAGGGACTACATTAATGGGAGTGTGTGTGTGTGTGTGTGTGTGTGTGTGTGTGTGTGACTGTATATAAAGAACTATGCATGACGGACAATGTGTGTGATGGTCTGTGTATGTCAGGGACTGTGTGTCAGGAACTGTTTGAAGGACTGTGTGTGTGAGGCACTATTTGAGTGGGAATGTGTGGGAGAGACTGTTAGAGGGGCTGTGTGTGTGAGGGACCCTGTGTGAGGGACTGTGCATGAGAGACTGTGTGAGAGGGATTGTGTATGTCAGGGACTGTGTGAAGGACGTGTGTGTGAGGCTCTATGTGAGTGGTTCTGTGTGTGTGTGAGACTGTTGGAGGGACTGTGTGAGACTGTTGTGTGTGTGAGACTGTGGGGAGGAATTGTGTGTATGTGATCGCTGACATATGCAGTGTCCTGGGAAAGGGTGACCAGTGTTCTGTTGTCTATTGTCCCACAGCTCCAGCGCATCTCCAGTAGGAGAGAAACAAGTGTCAGGCTAGGTGTGTGACCCCCATGCACCTGGGGGCCAATGCTGTCCTGATGTCCCTGCTGATGTTGGTGGCTGCTGTTGCTTTTCTCTACCTTGGAGCGTGGCTCTGAGGGACATGAAGTGTGGGTTCTCTGCACCTGGAAAAGGGATCAACTGGCCCCGAGACATGTGGACTCCACATCTCACTCTGTGGAGCTGTTGAGACACCTACCTTGGAGTTGTGGCTGGTCACGATTTCAGCAGCCACCCAGGTGCTGACGTCATCTGCATTTCTTAAAAGTTGTAACAGGTACTTGTCCTGGACATAATTGGGCAGGAACAGGCTGCAGGTTTTGGTGGACAGAGACTCAGAAGAGTTGGATCTGGAAGAGGAACATGGTGCACGTCTCTTGGGGCGTGCAAAGGTGGCTCTATCCAGTCCTGGGACTGTGGGCCTCTGTGCAGAGTGGGAAGGGTCAGGCACCCTCCCTCAGGATGGACCCAGGCATCTCCCTTCAGCCAAGAGCACCCATGAAGCCCTTACAGGAGGCCCCCAAGACCCCCTCCCCCAGCCAGCTCTCCAAGCCACAATCCTGGGCCCCTCAGGAGGGGACACTCACTTGGGGAGGGCTGCGCTTTTGTCCATGACACCTAGGGCCCGTGAATTTAGGAAGTGGACGGGGTGGCACTTCTGAAACAATTCCTGCCAGAGACATGAAAGCAGACGGTCAGCTACTGTCCCCAAGGGCCAGGCGGCCACAGCAGAGTCCCAAGGAGGGCTAGAGTGTTTGTGGGCCATCTGTAGGAGCACAGGTTGACCCACCCACTGTGCCTTGGACTCTGTCAGCAGGCTCCCCGTGCTCGGCCCCTGGGGCTGGTGATCTTGGCCAGTGGGGAGATCTCTTGACCCTGCTGTCACCTGTCTCATGACATGAAGGAGTTACCTGGGCCCTGGGGCTGGATGGGGCAGGAGGAGCTGCAGTTGGCTCAGCTCCTGCAAGGGGACGCCCAGTGCATGGGGCCCATGTACCCTGTGCAGCTGGAGAAGAGGATCTTCCATGGCTGCAGCCCAGATCTGCCCTATCTCAGGCCTCCCTGCTCTGATGGCAGCTTCCCTGGGACCTGAGCACCCCACAACAGGCCCCTCCTCTAACTGTGTCTCTGTTCCTCCAGGAAGTGTCTGCTGAGGACCTGTGGTGCCAGCATGTCCCTGGTCTACCCCTTGGCACCCCCCCTGGAGCCTGTGGCCCCTTGTACCTGTTGCAGCAGTGTTAGCTGAGTAAAGAGCTGATGGGTGCTGTACTCGGTCAGGAAGTAGGGCCCCTTCTCGCTGGCTTTGGTGTAGGGGCCATAGAAGTCTTCGAAGAAACAGGGCTTGGGCAGGGCAGACGCAATGGTGTACTGGCGCTCCTTGTGGTGTGGCAGCGTCAGCCCGTTGCTCCGAGGCAGCCTCCAGGGGAAGCTCTGCGGGCAAGCCAGGTCACCCCCCAGGTCAGGCAGGCCAGGGGGCTGGGTGGGATGGGCGAGGACGGGATGGGCGAGGACAGGCCGGGTTGGCCAGGACTCTTCCCACAGCTCAGCTGGAGCCAGAGAGCCCCCACTTGTTGGCATGAGGACCCCACCTGCCCCCACTTGTTGACACAAGGACCTCTGTCCTGGTCACTTCAGCAGATCCCTGTGGACACAAACACAGAGGCTGGGCTGTCCCCATACACTGGGAAGCCCACTCATTTCCCCACAATGGGATTTTACACCGAGTGCTCTGAGGATCAGAGTGAGCTTGGTGAGTCACAGGGGACCCACCTCATCATGGTCAGCCTGGTAGCTGTCCTTGCTCAGCACAGGTGGGATGGGACACGAGTGCCAGCCCAACAGGATGGGACACGAGTGCCAGCCCAACAGGATTGGTGCCTGGGGTGTTCATGGAGAACACGCAGTGTGTGTCTATGTGTGCACACGCCTGTGCACATATGGGTGCATTTGTGGGTGTGCACAGCTCTGCATGCATATATGCATATGCATGTGTGGGTGTGCACAGCTCTGCATGCACATTCCATGTGTGTGTGCGTGCCATGTCCTCTGGGGGAGTCTGGGGAACTGCACCTGTCTGTCCAGGGAAGCCCTCCCTGAGAAAGGCCCCCACCTTCCGGGAGAGGCCATCTTCTGAGAACCTCTTGCAGAGGGCATTGAAGGGTCTGGTGTCCTCCTCAGCCTCCTTGGGGTCCTCCAGGTCTGCGCCTCGAGGGGTGCCATCAGCCCGCCGGTCGGTGCCCACCTCCAGGAGGCCCAGCAGGTGCTCTGCAGAGCCATCCAGGGGCAGGATCTAGGCAGAAGCATGTGTGGCATTGCGGCCTCTGTGTGCCCCACTTAGTGGGAGCCCAGAGTGCCAGCCGGGCTGCCCACGCTGTGGTACCTTGGTGGACAGGAAGTCCTCGAGTCGCCCTAGCAGCCCCGTGTTCCTCGTGAAGTCCACGGCGTAGCAGTCTTCCACCCAGGCCTGCAGGACGCAGAGGCTCCGCCTGTAGATCTTGTTGAAGGTCGAGGTGGGGTCCTGGTGGGCCCTGGAGGCAGACAGGACGCACCCAGCTTGGGCATGTGTGGAGTGGGGGTATGTGGGGGGAGACTAGGGAGGTGACAGGATGGCCACCACCCCTCTCCACCCCCACCATCAGCCTGGGGTGCCCTGGCCAGGTCCCTCTGCATTCTGCTGCCCCCCCTGCCCACCCCCTGCCCACCCCCTGCCTTGACTTTCCCGGTAAGGCTTCACCTGCGCCCTGGTCCCTGGCAGGGTCACCTGGGGCCACCTTGCCCTTCGCCCTTCACTGGGCCTCTCTTCCTCCGGCCTGCCTCAGGAGCCCCACCTGGGTGGTACCTGGACAGGGTGCTGCTGATGCGGTCCAGGAGGAAGTGCAGGAAGTCGTGCGGCGTGCAGAAGTACCGGAAGGTGTAGAGGAATTGCTGGACGTAGCCCTCCAGGAAGGCGTCGCTGCGGGAGAGCAGAGGACCTCAGCCTCAGGCCTCCTCCAGCAGCCTCCTCGCCCTCCTGCCATGGTGGGGAGCATCCTGGGGCGAGCCTGAGTGTGAGTGGGTGTGTGTGAGCTGCATGTGGGTCCTGTGAGAGTGAACATGTGAGATCTCTTTGTGAGTGTGTGTGTGAGCTGTGCGTGTGAGTGGGTAAGTTTGAGCATGAAGGCATGTAAGTACATGTGAGTTCTGTGAGTGTGAATGTGTGAGCTGTGAGTTCTGTGAGTGGGATATGTGGGTATGAGCTGTGTATGTGAGTGTGAGCGGGTGTGTATGAGCTATGTGTGAGTCCTGTGTGAATATGTGTGAGGGGTGTGTGTGTGTGTGTTCTACCTGAGTGTACAGTGCCCTTTGTTCGCAGTGATGGGCAGGAGAGCCCTGGGGAAGTAGACAGGGTTATCCATCACGTTTGATTCCAGTCAAGTTGGTGTGGGGGGCTTTCTTAACAGGCGTGATGAGGCCCCTTCCTGTTCTGCATCCTGCCTATGGAGGGCGCTGTGGTTCAGAGATGCTGCTGGAGGGAGGCTGCATTAGGAGGGGGCCCCTGTGTAGCACCCACGCACATCACACATGCCCACGCCATACAATGTCCCCCAAGCCATACACACCCAAACCATGCAATTCCCCTACCACATCACACACGCCACACACACCCAAGCCACGCAATGTCCCCCATCACACACCACACAATATCCCCCACCACATCACACACGCCCAAGCCACACAATGTCCCCACCCCATCACACACACCCAAGCCACACAAAATCCTCCACATCACACATACCACACATGCCTGAAGCCACACAACATCTCACACACTACACACAACCTAAGCCACACAACATCTCCCATATCACATACTTCCAAGCCATACAATATCTCCCACATCACACATAACACACATGGCCAGGCTACACAATATCTCCCACATCACACACCACACATGTTCAAGCCACACAATATCCCTCCATATCACACATACCACACATGGCCCAAGCCACACAATATCACCACACACAACATATACTTGAAACTGCATGATATCCCCCACACCACACACACCCATATACAGATCATGCTTGCATACCACACATGCAAATCACATCACATCCACTACAACATACACCTACATGTTCCATGCATGTGCACACCACACATATATGCCACACACATGCACAATACACATGTGTGCCATATTTGTGCACACTCCTATACAATTACACACACTATACCACACAGTGCCCCAACATGCCACATACACACTTGCACACCAGGCCATTCGATACCCCAGCACACCATACATGAACACACATCACACATCATACTACCACACCACACAGTACCCCAACACACCCCAGACATACCACACACACAAACATGTGCCCATTGCACATGCACACACCACACAGTGCCCTGTGCACACATGCAGACACATGTCTCCCATGAAGCAGTGACCCCATGGGGGGCATGGCTACACTGGCCTGTAGGTGAGGAGGAGACTGAGTTGGGCATCAGCCTGGAGTCCCAGATAGCAGAGGTCCCAGCATGACCAGGTATGGCCCATCTTGGGAGGATGGGGTTGGTGGGGAGGAGGCAGCTGCCCTGGAGGTCTGGGCCTCTGTAGAGGGGACCCTGTTCCCTACTTGTCCTTGCAGACTCTACTGACACCCGCTGATCAGATCTGGGGCTGCCATCGCCTCTGGGTCTGAGGACCCAGGGGCTTTAAAGTGGTGTCAAGTCGGGGGTTGCACTGTCCTCTGGGAAGGCCAGGTGATCCCTCTGGCCCCAGGCCCAGGCCTAGATCAGGCCGTGGAGAGAAGAGAACCTACTTGCCAGGAGCCCCAGGTGCCTGGGAATGAGGTGACAGGAGAGGCCCTGCTGGGAAGAGAGGCCAGAAGGGCGAGAGTGCTGGTGGAGGGCCTGGGGGAGAGAGGCCAAGCACCAGCACCGTGGGTGCCCTGCAGCCTTGGACAGGCGAGTGGTTCCTGGGCTCTTCCTGCAGTAGGGTGAGCAAGGGCACCAGTGAGGATCGCTAGGAGTGGCTGATACACCCAAGCTGCTCACACCCAGGGAGGCGGAGGCCCCAGCAATGCTCCATGAGCACCACGCTCCTGAGCCTGACACTAGCCGTGGATGTTCTGACCTAGAGAACAGGAAGGGATGGAACCCAGGCATGTCCCGAGGCTCTCGGGGGTGTGTCTGTCATGCAGGCTGTGCCCAGCTCTCCGCCATGGCCCACCTGGGTACACCCTGAGGCCCAGTGCCTGGCCATGGGGCATCCATGGGTCTCAGCCAGGAGCTGGACCACGTAGCGGGTGACTGCTAACACAGGTCAACCTTGCACCCTGATCATACATTTTTCAAAATTAGAGAACAGTGCAACCCATCCTAGAAGAGGGCTCTCCCTGCCTTGTTTTGCCTCCCGGGGCTCATTTCCTTCTTCCTGAATAAGTTTTCCTCCCTTTTGCTCTCCACATCTCAGCCCAAGGGTCAGAGGGCACCCTAGGGCACCTGGCGCACCTGGAGTAGAGGTAGGCCATAAGCCCCAGCGGTGTGCCTGCCTGCAGGATGCGGGCCTTCTTCTGCCGGCCCCCACATGGGTGCTTGTTGACGTTGTAGAAAATGAGGGAGGAGGACTCGTCCAATGGGCTGAAGTCCAGCGCATCGCAGGGAGCTGCCGCCATGTTCACCATCACCGGTAGGGCACAGGGCTCTAGGCCCCAGCGCTCTGCGTACATCACCTGCGGAGGGCAGTGGATGGCACTGTTGATGGGTGGGTGGGCCTTTGCTGATGACCAGTAAGGCTTGGTCCACGTTAGGATTCCATCTAAGCGTCCCTTGCGAAGGAAGGGCACGGGAGGGTGACCACTTGCCTGTAGGTACCGCTTGACCAGGCCAAGGAACTGCACCTTGGACTTCATTTCCTCCAGCTGCCCTCGCAGTTTGCACAGCATGGTCTTGACCTCGGAGCCTGCGGGTGGACAGAGTCGGCAGGAGGCGGCTCTCTGAGCCAGTGCCTCACCTGCCTGCGTGTGGTTACGTCCTGCAGGCCTTACCTTTGTTCCGCTTTTCCTTCTGCAAGAGTTTCTGGTAGAACTTCAGGGTCTTCCGGTAGTTTCTTTTCTCTATCAGGAGCTGCTGCTCCACCTCCTAAGAGGAAGCACAGTGTGAGCCCAGGGCAGCCTGGTCCTAGCATGCAAAGTGAAGACATGGAAAGCATGTGGTGTGGCGGGACTCAGCTTGGGAGGCTGTCCTTGGGGAACTGCAGCAAGAGGAAGACCGTGGTGGGTTGACCCACAGAAGAGAAAAGGGAGGGTTGACGATCCGCAGGTGCACACATGGAGAGCCGCACCTGGAAGAAAGTGGCCTCCATTGGCCCTTTGCAGCACTCAGTGGCTATGTATGAACAGCACAGAAGAGAATATCCCACCCTGGATGGTGCCCATTGGACCACGCAGGTAGAGACTGATGAATGCAGGCGCCCCATGGAGCCAGGTCAACAGGCTACGTTCTGCTGTCTGCTGGCTACAGTAAGGCCTCAATATCTCCACAGATGTCCACACCTGCTTCTCTGTGGTTCCGAAGACAGTAGCAGTGGCCACATCTCCCAGGGCTGTGCTGCAGAACTCAAGTCCTGTCCCTGGAGGTCTCCCCACACCAGGCTCTGTCCACCCTTCATCCCTGTCTGCTGTGGACATGCTGATGCTGGCAACCCCCTGAAGGGGGTTGTTGGGCGCCAAGGATTTGGGTACCAGAGGTGGTTCCCTGAGTGGTCAGCACGTGCCTGCTGCCTGCTAGAACTGGCTCACGCAAGGGCGGTGACAGGTCAGAGTTGACCTTGGGCTGCAGAGCTGGCTTTCACATTTGTCAGCAATGCTTGGCATGATACTGAACGGCAGAGTCTGTGAAGGAGTTTTGACTGATTTTAGATAAATCTACATGACCCAAAATTTGCACAACATATGGGAAGGAACACAAGAGTTGGTGTCACGTGAGGTCCACACTCTAGAAGATGCACAGAGGAGCTGGACCACAGCTGGCCTCGGAGCCAAGGAGGGTGCGAGTTCAGTCTCCTTCTCTGGCCAGAACGTCATAAAGTTAGAGGAGCCTCAGTTTGCTAGAGATGTGCCTGAGTTGAGGTGCAATTTAGGCCCAATGGCTACTGCATTTAATTGGACAAATGGCTAATGGATATCAGGTGGACACATAAAACAGTAGTTGAAAGGAAGCCGGAACACTAGAAACTGCAGAGAAAAGAAGACCACAAGGCAGGGCCTGGTGGCGCACGCTTGTAATCCCAGTACTTGGGAGGCAGAGAAGAGACGCATGCAGCCAGTGCACGCTGCACAGGCCACGGCAGTGCTTGGCTGCTCTATGTGCGTGCTGCTAGTGGTCATAGCTGCCCACCCTCCCCAGCAACTCGCCTGCCACACAGGCCTTGCTCATTGGGTTGCAAGTGTGAAGTCGGTCCCCAAGTGTAAGCTTTGCTGCATTTGCAATGGACGCAGTGGGTCCTCAAAAAGACACAGTGGCCATGCCGGTCTCAGCTAAAGCACCCTCCAAGCAGACCAGGCCATGGGAAATTCACCTGACCTTTTCCCCAGGTGACAAAGGGAAAAAACCAGGGTCCCTCCGCACGCCTTCCGAAGCCAGCTACCCTCCTTCTGCAGGAGCCACTGCAGTGACAGTGGACCTGGCCGGTGCATCCAGGGTGCATGTCAACCCACTTTCAGCTAGCTTGGGATGAGTTAGCATTTCAGGGAACCTGGTCCCAACTGTAGGATCACAAACTAGTCAGAACAGATGCTGGCCCTGTGCTGAGTCTTCTGACTGAGCCGGTGTTGAGCGCGTTTTCAAGGCCCTCAGGAACACAGTCCATGGCCCCTTCTGGAACAACCCCACAGCACATACTCATGTACACAGGCTCTTTTCCTGCTACTGAAGGCCCAGGACTCTCATGATCCTCCACGCCTCCTCCAGCCCAGCCTGGGGCTGCCGGCACTCCTCACAGGCCAGTGTTCCTCGGAGGGTTGCCCTGGCAACAGCCCTGTCTCTGGGGCTGTTCATGTTCTGAGGTGCCAGGGCCACTCTGGCCTCTAACCAGCTGTGCCATCTCCTCACCCTGAGCCTCAGTTTCCCATGACGGTGAGAGTGACGGGGCATGTGGCCATCCTTGGCTCCCGGGAAAGGTGGGGACAGGGAGAGAGCCAGAGCTCAGGAAGGACAGCTACCCTAGCACTCCACGGTGTCCGGTTGCACATGAAAAACAGGGGAGTTGGATGAGGATCCACAGGGCAGAAGCAGTGAGACCCAAGGACCTCTAGGGACCCGTCAGGGGCTAGGGGCCTCTGTCTTCCTGGTCAGAGCCCCTTCATGCAGTGACACCGAGCCCCTGTTTGGTCTATGAAGTGGGAGGCACCGTGGGCTCCCCACGCCGGACATGGCATCTGGGCCAGGCCAGTTGGTGGAGGTTTGTGTAGGTGACCCCTGCTCACCAGGGCTTTGATCTTCCCTGGGGAGCTTCGGAAAGCGGAGCCCATCCCCACACCTGGGATGCCAGCGCTTCCTAGACTGAGCAGAGCGTGAAATATCAACAATGGCAGGAGGCAAGCCAAAGAAGGAGCCACCCAAGGTGCCAGAGCCCAGGCTGGGAGACGCTTCCCTGCGCTACTGCTGGGGCTCAGAGGTGGCGAATGATACCAAGGTGGTGGGGGCAGGAGCCAATCTGCAGATGGGTCCCTCCTGCCACAGAACCAGAGGAGCCTGACCTGTGTGGCTAGACCTGCTGGGGGCTCTGGGCCACTGTCGGGCCCCATGGGCAGAGGTGACGGCCGTGCACCCACAGCTCTGCCGGGCTCTCCTGCACATGGCGTTGGCCAGGCCCGTTCTCCAGTCATAGCCTCCTTGTGCCCTGCTGACCAAGAGCAGGCTGGGCTCTCCTGACTGGATGGTGCTGCCCGCCAGGGAAGTCCAGCCTGACTTACGGGGTAAGACCTTCTGTGGTTTGCTCTCATCTCATGGTGGTACAGCCAAGGGCCAGGGACAACAGGGAGGGCAAGGCTGCACCTTCAGGCCCCAGCGGGGATGGGCCTGGACCTCGCCAAGGTCGGGGGATTGGGAGACCTCCCTAGAACCTATCACCTGGTATCCAGGTGCCCAGTGAACAGGAAAGGAAGGCCATTTCCTGCCTCCAAAATGTGCCAACGAGCAGAGCACTTCTACTGGGGACCTGTGGAGAGGGCAGCAGGGGCACGACTGGTGGGCATGAGGAGCAGGGATGCCTGGTGGGGGCGTGACACACACCGCCACCTATCCCTGGTGACCCAGAAGCTCTGCCTGAGCAAGGGCCTCTGCCCATTGCGTACCCAAGGCCGCGGTGACCTCCCACCCCACAGGGGCAGAGGCCCTGGACTCACTGGGCTCTGGGCTTCGGGCTCGGGCTGCCCGCTGGCCTTCTGCTTCCCCAGATCCTTCACATAGTTGTAGACGTCGGCTCCGAAGCAGTCGGC
Organism: Glis glis; assembly: GCA_004027185.1. Classification (NCBI taxonomy): domain Eukaryota; kingdom Metazoa; phylum Chordata; class Mammalia; order Rodentia; family Gliridae; genus Glis; species Glis glis. The sequence continues at coordinate 10,664 of PVJS01027393.1, read as the reverse complement.
CTCATAGAAGGCGCTGGACCAGCCGGGGCTGCAGCTCTGGAACTCAACTGGGCCCAGAGACACTGCTGGGCCACACTCCTCGGGCCTGGCCAGCCGGGACACTGTGTCTGCATCTGAAGCCTGGCTGGCCTGCTCCAGGCCAGGGCCTTGCTGCCCGTCTACCGCCTCGGGCTGCCCCTCTCGCACAGCCTTTATGGACCTCTGAGGCCGAAACCCCACTTCAAAATTTCCCTGTGAGAGTGCGTCGGATTCTCTGTCTGACCGAGCGGTGGGTGAGCAGGGGGCCCCGTTGCCCCGGGCCGCGGCCAGCTTCTCTTTGCCTTGAGAGAGAGAGAGAGGGAGAGACAGAGACAGATGAGGGTCAGTGGGCGGCACTTCCTTGGGGGAAGCTGTCACTCATGCCACGCTGGGGAAGCCAGATGCCTTCATGAAGGGTCCCAACTGCTGTGGTTGTGCCAGCAGAGCTAAGGGGGGGAGGGTCTGGGGTGCTGAAGAGACAGCCATAACCAGACATGAAGCCCTCCCCTACCAGGCCCCTCTGGGCAAGTGCACTGTTTTCAAACTTCTTGTGTGACCTGAACCATGTCCTCCCCAGCCTTGACCCTGTCAGGTCTGGCTCCTGTTTCCTCCAGCCCCATCTAGTCTCCTGGAACGTAAAATCACACCTGGTTCTATTGATTCGCGCACAGACCCTTCAGTGTACTCTGGGGTCTGCGGACTCTGAAAGCTTTGCTCTGTGCTGGTGGCCCCCTAGGCTCCAGCCATGGGAAGCAGGTGGACCTCATGCCCAGGCCTGCTCATCTGTTCTCCAATTTGCTTAAATAGGGACAAAGCCACCACCAAGGCCCTGTTTGTCCAGCAGACGCCCCCCTATTGGGCCAGCCCACCTCTCCTTCCTCTGGTTTGGGAAGTCACAAAGTTTTCAGCAGATCTGGGAGTCGTGGGCTAACAACCTGGGAAAAGCAGCTCAGGGTGTTTAAATGGCTCATATTTCCAGGGGAGACGAAAAGACCCGCAGCGCTGTGCTGGTGGCTGGCAAAGGGAAGGGGAGGAGCCTCTCCACCCCCAGCGGGATCCTTGGGCATCCCCAGCAAGGCCATGCTTGATGTTGGAAGCCCTCCCTGTAACCCTGGCCCCACAGGAGGGACTGGAGGAGCCCCTGCGGGTTCTCACCCATCTCCTGTGGTGCGGGCCTCTCCTCTTACCCAGTCCATGCAGCGAGGGCCTTTTGCTGGACAATGAGTGGCTGCCCGGCGAGCTCTCAGGCTGAGACCCTGGCTCCTCGGAAGCGCTGACAATCAGAACAACTGGTCAGGCCCTGCCACTTGGATGAGGTCTCCGGCCTGTGCCAAGAAGCCCACAGTGCAGAGCCTTGCCCGGCTCAACTGGGGAGAAGAAGACTCATTGCCTGCTCACTGGCGGGCACCCCAGGGGCGCTGCTGCACAAAGCCCTCTCGGTGGAGTCCAGAACACCTTCCCAGTGCTACACACGAGCCGGGTCCTGGGTGGGTCCCGGGGGCTGCACTGTGCATGGCTATTTTTATTCCCTGAATAGGTAGGAGAACTGCCCAAGTGAGGTCCCCCACCACACCCCAACAGCAGCGGCCACACCCTCGGGGACCTGTAGTCGTGTGTGGGGCAGAGCTGAGCAGCAGGTGGGGTGAGGGTCCTGGGAAGAGGCAGGGGGTGCTGCTGTGGGCGCAGCACGAGGGGGCTGGGGCCCTGGGCTGCCACAGCCCCGGAGGGAAGCCTGGGGCCCATGGGTGCCCACCTCTCGGCAGGCGAGGTGGGCTCGTTGACCACTTTGAAGAGGTTCTGCAGCAACTGCTCGTTCCAGTACAGGTCACAGAACTTCTCGGATATGGCACCACAGAAAGTGGCGAAGGTGAGGTCTTTCAGGGCGTAGATGTATTCCCCTGTTTTTTCAAAGGACAGCGCAGGTTAGAATGTGGGCCAGGGTGCGTGTCTGGTCCCTGCTTTTGGTCACAGGGAGACTGTGGTTTCGGGGGTGTGGAGGGCCGAGTGGGGGTGGTGGGCTTGGGGCAGGCAACTCAGACACACTTCCTGCCTGAGGCTACCCTCACTGTTCTTGCTGGCACAGCCCCTGCCGGCCTCAGAGCCCCTTCTGTGCCAACACCCTGTGGCAGAGCGGCCTCCCCTGCCTGGGCCTTCTTCTGGCCTGTAGCCCCGTACCCATGATCAGAGCCTCCAGCCCATTCTCCAGGTAGCCGTCGAAGGCGAACTCCTCCTGGATGAGGCGCATGACCTCCTGCAGCGAGGGGCAGGCTGTCCTTGGGGGGGATGAGGTGTCCACACTGGAAGGGCAGAGCTTGCGGTCTGCGGGTCTGGGCTTTTCGGGGTGGCTGTCTGGGCCCCTGGGGCTGTCTGGAATCACTGCAGCCAGTGTGGGGCCGCGGGTGGCTGGCCAGGGGCCGTCTGGCTCAGTGGCCTTGCTCCTGGGCAGCCTGCTCCGTGGGCCGTGGTTGGCTGCAGTGGGCCCTGGGGGCACAGTGGCTCTAGGTGGGGCCTGCTCATCTGGCCCTTGCTCGGGGGGCAGTGATGGTGCCTTCTGAGGCAGGGCAGGGGCAGGAGGGTCGGGCACTGCCGATGCGACCCCTTGGGGCTGGCTGGCTGGATCTGGGCCTGTCTGGCAGGAGCACCCCTGGCCCCAGCTGCAGGGTACTGACTCTTCCTGTGGCCCAGGCCCAGGTGCTAGCTGGTCAGGTGTCTTCAGGCTGGTGGCCCCAGCGAGGTCCTGGGCCACCCGCTCCCTGTCGACCTCCCCATCCAGCAGGCTGCTCTTTTCCTTGGGGCTGCTGGCTGGTTGGTCCCTGTGGGGGAGGGAAGAGGGATCAACAGGGCTGTCCTCTCCGGATGCCGCAGCGGGGGTGGGGACACTCACCTGCCCGCACCTGCATCTTGAGCCAGGATGATGGGCTTAAAGTGGGTGGCTTCTGAGGTGAAGGCCTCTGGCAGCCTGCTGGTCCCCTCGCAGCAGGAGGGGGTGCTGGGCACGGGCCCCGGCATAGCCACAAGCTGGGTGTCGCTGCTGACTGGCAGGAAGCCTGAGGACAGTGGGCAGTTGGGGGGCGGGCAGATGTTCTAGAATGGCCCCGCACCTGAGGCCCCAAGGCTGGTACGGGTTCCCTTCCCATGCATCCCCGTGGCTCCTCCGTGCCAGATGGGGAGTGACCCATGTCTAGGGAGGGCCTGAGTGAGGGGACAGGCTGGAAGACGACCACAGCATCAGGCTGAGAGGCTGCTGGGAGGGGTCTCCTTCCTGGGGAGGTGGCAGAGGGACTCGAGCTGAGTGGGGAGGTGGGTGGGACAGGACGGTGGGCACCCTCTGGACACACCTCCCTGGGCTTTGGAGTGATGTGGGTTGCCGTGTGCACTTCAGGCTGGACCCCTAGGGGTGAGTAGCGTGGGCGTGGGGTGGGCAGGAGGCACTGGGGGCAGGGGCTGGGACGGGCAGGCCAACCTGGGCCAGGCTCGGGTGCAGGTGCCGTGCGGGGTTTCAGTTCCACCACAGAGAAGGCATTTTGGAGACCGATGGTCTCTTCCTCCTGGTGGACCTGGGGTAGAAGGTCACAAACGGCCAGTCAGGGACAGGGGGTGTGGACACCTGCTCTGCAGTGCTCCTTGAGCCACTGGCCAGTCCGAGGAGCTGTCTGTAGGACACCGGGGGCTTCCACCCTGAGAGCTGAAGCAGGGGCTGTGGGAGCCTCCTTTCCTTCCACTTCAGCAAGGCGGTTTTTAGGGAATGGGAGGGTGGTGGCAGAACCCAATTCCCAAAGCCTGCCAGTGAATCCAGTGCCCTGGGGTGGGTGCCTGCCTGCCATCCTGGGGACAGGCACCACTCCGGATCTGCCCACCTGGTCAGTGTGCTTGAGAAGCCAGGATGCACCGATGTGGATGCTGTGGGCTATCTGAGGTCGCTCTGGGGCACCCCAGGAGATGGGACCTGAGAGCAGACCACACCCTCCCCAGGTATAAATACTGCCACACAGCATGTGGTCAGAGGGGGTGCAGAGCTGGTCTGAGGGAGCTCTCCGGAGCTGGTGGAGATAGCTAAGGAGACTGGGGTAGGGAGGCAGCTGTTTGCCTCTTTTCTCTGGATTCTGACTCTACAGAACAGAGGAAAAGCAGGTTCCTCTGGCACGTGGCACCGTGAGGAGCCGCCCCAGCTTTGGGAGACCTGCTTACCTTGCAGGTGGATGCCCGCAGGTGGGCCAGGATGGTCCTGCTGTCCATGCCTCGCTGAAGGAGGTAGTTGCCGCACACCTGAAAGCAGGGAATAGTCCAGGCAGGCTAGTGCAGGTGGCTCAGGCTTAGCTCGGCCACACCAGCCCGTTTCCCTTGATGCTGCAGTGAGGGTGGGGGGTGGGGACATGAAGATCCCAGGGCTTCTCCACGGTGCTCTGGCTTTGGGAGGCCTCAATGAGGCTCCACCTTGGGGTCTGGCCTTTCTGTCTGTAGCTGCAAGTGGAGACTGAACAGAATTGCTGTGGCACTCCCTACACCCCCAACCCCCCCCCCCCCACTGACTGCTTGAAGCACAGAACCAGGAGAGAGAGTTGTGCTGCTGAACCACAATGGAGCAGGGTCAGGATCAGTCTGTGCACGTGCACTAGACAAATAGCACCAAAACGTGCAAGCTACACTGGTGAGAGAGAAACTCTATAGACAGGTACAGTTCAAAGCAATTTAACATAAAGGCTGTGGGGTGACTCTACACTGTCCACCCATGGGGACATGGCCAAGAAATAAAACTCATGCCAATGTCCAATGATCAGAAGGCCCTGGGACGGTGAGCAGGGCCCTGACCACAGTGCAGTTACCTTGATGGCCTCAGCCGCGGACGGCCGCTCGGGGGCGTGGCGCCTGGCCATGTCCAGGAGGAGGGTCTTGAGCCGGCGTGGCAGGGCCAGCTTGTGGTCATGGGGGACACTGAACTTGGCTGCTGTCCACAGGACAGCGGCCACACAGTACACGGAGGCCTGGGTGGAGGCAGAGAGAGGAGGGGTGGTGGCAGAAGCGGGGCCAGCCAGGCCTGGCAGACCTGCCCCCACCCAGGGCCCTATAAGATACCAAGGCAAGCTCTGCTGAGGGGTGACCTGCCCAAAGCCCGGGGCCACCCCAGCCAGACTCCAGAGGACACCCAGGGAGAGGCCTGGGGTCTGCACATTTACAAACACCCCCTTCTATTTGGATTTAAATGCGGGAGTATAGGAAGTTTCTGCTGGGCCTCCCACCTCCTTCCTCACAGGTAGCACCCAGCAGCTGGAGGGGAGCCAGCCACTGGTGCCCCACCAACCAGAGGTGAGCTGCCAGTGGCTAACAGCAGGCGCTGAACAGCCGCACCCTCCGCATCCACGCACCAGCCGCTCCAAGTCTCCCTGGTGAAGGTGTGCCACACGCAGGGTGAGGTGCCCTTTCCTGTGAGAGCCACGGGACCAGTGGTCCTCACCAATGGCTCTTGCTGGTTTTTACCCCACTCCTTCATCCACGGCAACCTTGACCAATCAGTGCTCCCCACAGGAGCCTGGGCGGTATTTTCGTTTGTCTCAATAAGAGCAAGTGAAACGAGACACGTGCTGAAATGTCACTCGTGTTGTCAAGGTTCCTGACGAGGACTTTGCTGGGTCAGATGTCCCTGTCCCGTGGAGGAAGACTCTTTTCTTAGGCTTTTGGGCTGTTCACAAGGCAGCAGCTACAGACACGATGGGCTTTTAAGATTAGCTGCACTAGTAACATTTTCTCCCTCACTTCCATAAGTCCGGCTGATCAGCAAAACAGTAGTCGAGGTTGATGGAGGTGTTGGCTGATTTCCACGATGCTGCCAGGTGGCAGCTTCCACCTCAAGGGGCCAGCGAGTGTGTAGCTAGGAAAATCCAGACACAGCGGATATGGACAGTCCAGAGTAGACAGTGGTCGCTGGGGCCACATAATTAGGGAATCATCAGCTTTGGGTAGACTTTTTAAAATTTGAATTTTAATTTTGAAGCAATTGTGGACTGGCATACAGTTGTAAGAAGGAGAGTGATCCTGGGTGCCCCTTAACCAGCTTCCACAGCGGTGGCCTCTCTCAGGGCACAGTTCAGTATCACAGCCAGCACCCCGCACCAACCACCATGAAGCCACACACTGTTCCCTCATGGGTCCGTCTTGCATGCTCCAACAGCCCATGCCAGCCCTCCAGATCCCTGTAACTGCTCATCCGTCCCCATCTGTAATGGCGTCATTTCAAGAATGCCACATAAATGGAGTTGTACAACATGTAACCTTCCTGGTTTGGCTTTTTTTTTCTCAGTGTAATATTCTGGAAAATAATCCAGGTTGTTGGCTGTCAATACTTAATCCTTCTCATTGCTGAGTAGGAGGCTATGGCTGGACATACAGTTCATGTAGCCATTTCCTCCCCCACTGAAGTTCAGCCGGGCGGTTTACAGTGTAGGGCTAATATGAATAAAGCCATTCTAAGTACTCATGTGCAGGACTGTGTGTGAATATAGGTTTCCACTGTACAGGGCAAATGCCTGGCAATGCAATTTCTGGGTTGTCCAGTAGTTGGCAATGCAATTTCTGGGTTGTCCAGTAGTTGCATGTTTAGTATTTTAAGAAACTGTGGAACTATTGCAGATGGCTGCAGCATGCATGCCTGCAGTAGAGGCTCTGCCAGCACTCAGGTTGTCACGCACCTTCACAGCCCAGGCCTCCCGTCAGCCAGCAAGGCCTAGGTCTGCGTTTAGTGGGATCTTTGATTCCTTTTAGCAAGCAGAGTTTTGGGTTTTCTTTTCCTCATATAGATCTTCTAGCAGATCTTGCATACATTTACTCAGATTTATACATAAGTAATTCATTTTGGGGGGTTCTAATGTAAATGGTATTGCATTCAACATTTTACGTTCCAAGTGTTCATTACTAGTCAATAAAAAAGGGACTGACTTGAATATTAACCTTCTGTCCTACAACCTTACTACAGTCACAGCCAGTTCCAGGAGGTTCCATGTGTTACTTTTTCTACACAGAAGGTCCTGTCATCTGTGTGCAAACACAGTTTTATTTCTTCCTTCCCAGTCCATACACCATTTATTTCTTTTTCTTGTCTCACTGTCCTACTTAGGACTTCTGGTGAAGAGGGGATGTGCCAACCTGCTCCTGGTATTAGGGGTTCTTTGGGTTTCCCTCGACCTAGCACGATGGTGCCTATCTGGTACCCATTGGGAGCTGCAGCTGTTCTCATCCAGGTGAGGAATTCCTGTCTATTCCTAGTTTTCTGGAAGTTTTTTTTTTTTTTTTGTAGTACTGGGAATTGAACCCAGAGGCATTCTACCTCCAAGCTATATCCCTAGACTGATTTTATTTCTTATTTGGAAACAGGGTCTCACTAGGTTGCTGAGAGCCTCATTAAATTGCTGAGGCTGTCCTTGAACCTGCGATCTTCCCAAGTACTAGGATTACAAGCATGCACCACCATGCCCAGCTGTTTTTTTTTTGTTTTTTTTTTTTTTGTTTTTTTTACCATGAGTGGGTGCTGGACTTTGTCAAAAGCTTAGCATTTATGGATACGAACATACAATTCTTCTTTTTTTTAGCCTATGGTGCAAACCTGGAAAAAAACCCATACTTGGGAAGTTTTGAATTTTGATGAAGTTCAATTTATCATTTTCCCTGTTGTGGAAGCTGTTAGGGAGGGTGCTTTTGCTGTGTGTCTAGAGACTTTGGCTACCTTTCACCCTGGAGAATGTCTTGGATTTCTTCATCAGCATGATCCGTTTACATCTAAGTTTTTGTTTGTTTTGTGGTGCTGGGGATGGAACCCAGAGCCTTGTGCCTGGTGGGCAAGAGCTCTACCTCTGAGTTACATCCCCAGCCCCACTATTTCATTTTTTGAGTGATTATAAATGGATTGAATCTTTATATTCACATGTTTATTGCTAATATATAGAAATAAAATCTATTTTCAAATATTTATCTCACATCCTGTAAAATTGCAGAATTTGCTTGTAAGTTCTAGTAGGCTTTTTTTTTTGTCTATTCCTTGAGATTTTCTACATAGACAATTACCACATCTATAATCTTATTTCTTCTGTCCCAGTCTTTATGCTTTTCCATTGTTCTTCCTGCACTGTGGTCACGCCAAGACCTTTCAGCAGGATGTTGAGCAAGAGTGGTGACAGGGGACCCCTCTTCCTTGCTCCCATCTTGGGAACCATTGAGTACAACACTAACTATGGACTGTTTATTTATTTTTTGTTGATGCTTTTTATCAAATTGAGGAGGTTTCTTCTATTTCTGTTTTTCTGAGAGTTTTCTTGGTAGTCAGGAATGGATGTTGAATTTTGTCCAATGCTTTTTCTGCATTTGTTAATATGATCATGGGATTTTCTGCATTAAATAATATGATTATGGGATTTTTCTTCCTTAGCCAGTTAACATGTTAGTCTACATCAGTTTTCAAATATTGAACTTGAGCCAGACTTTCATCCCTGGAATAAAACCACTTCCTCGTGGTGTATAGTTGTTTTATATATTGCTGAATTCCATTTGCATACATTTTACATACTGTTGCCGTGGTACTCATGAGGGATAATGACTTTTTCAGGTATTCACTGTGTCTAATTTTGGGACCAGGGTGACACTAGCTTCATAAAATGAACTGGGAAGTTTTTTCCTCTTCTGCTTTCTGGAAAAAGTTGTGTAGAACTAGTGTTAATTCTTCCTTAAACATGTGGTATAATTTTCTAGAGAAACCATCTGGTCCTAGAGCTATATTCTGATGAGTTTTAAAATTATGCATTCAATTTCCTCAATAGCCATGGGCTGTTCAAATGATCCGTTTTGAATTGGGTGAGTTGTGGTAGTTTGCTGTGACGACGTGGCTCATTTCACCTGAGTGGTCACTTGTGGGTGGGCACGGTTTGTGATGTTCCCGTGGGACCTCTCCATGTTGGCCGTCTCTGGAGATCAACTCTGCTGTTCCTGGTGTTGGCAACTTGTGCTTTCTCTTTTTTGTCTCCATTTTCAAATTCCATTTTTATCTATTTTGTGTGTGTATGGGGGGGTACTGGGGATTGAACCCAGGAGTGCTCTACCACTGGGTCCTCACCCCTCAGTCCTATTTATTTATTTATTTGGTACTGGGGATTGAACCCAGGAGCATTTTACCTCCGAGCTATACCCCCAGCCCTATTTTTTATTCTTTATTTTGAAATAGAGTCTCACTAAGTTGCGGAGGGCCTCACTAAGTAGCTGAGGCTGGCCACAAACCCAGATCCTCCGGTCTCAGCCTCCCAAGTACTGGGACTACAAGTGTGCGCCACCACGCCCAGCTTCCTTTTTACTTTGGGTCTCACTAAGTTGCCTAGGCTGGCTTCCAACTTGCGGTATTCCTGCCTCAGCCTCCTGAGTTGCTGGGATTTCAAGTGTACACCACTATACCCAGCTTATTTACACATATTTCTGTTTGGCATTTCCTTCTTTCCCTCCCTCTTTCTTCTTTCTTTTATCTGTGTGTGTGTGTGTGTGTGTGTGTGTGTGTGTGTGTGTGTGTTTACTGGTGATTGAACTCAGGGGGCATTCTACCTCTGAGAAACAGGGTCTTGCTAAACAGGGTTGAGCTGGCCTTGAACCTGTAATCCTCCTTTCTCAGAGCCACTGCGCTGGGCTTTCTTTCTGTCTAAAGAACTGCATTAGCCATTTTTGTTGTTGTTGTTGTTAGGGTAGATCTGCTGGCGACACATTCTTAGCTTCCTTTTGTCCAAGGTTATGCTGACATTTCCTCCATTCCTGAGGGATAGCTGTGTGGGTGGTAGCATTCTTGTTGGACAGCTCTCTCAGAGCTTAAAAGACATGACTTCCTCCAGCCTCTAAGATGACGTGCTTCCATCTGAGTTGTGCCCCCTATATGTATGCCTCTGTACCTTTCTTTTCTTTAGTGGTCTTTAGTATTCAAAGGTTTGACTATGATGTGTTTTGGTGTGGATTCCTCTGGAGTTTTATCCTGTTTATCAGCTTCTTGAATCTGCATGTTTTTATGTTTTGCCGCTGTTAGGAAGTTTTTATCTATTGTTTCTTTGAGTACTTTTTCTGCCCCTCTTGTCTTCTTTCCTTTGGGGATTCTGATGACACGGGTAGTAAGTCTTTCATTATAATCACATAAACTCCTCAGGCTCTGTTCAAATTTTTATTTTGGTTTCTTTTCTCTTTCTTCTCCAAATGGGGCAATTTCTATGGTTCTATCTTCCATTCTACCATTTCTTTCCTCTGACCTCTCTATTCTGCTGCTATTAAGCCCATCCATTGATTTTTATATATATATATACATATATATATATGTATATATATATATAATCAATTATCTGTATATATTTATATATTATATATAATCAATTATTTATATATATAATCAATTTTTTTTTTGCGGTACTGGGGATTGAATGCAGGGGTGTTCTACCTCCGCGCTACGCCCCTGGCCCTATTTTTTATATTTTATTTTGAAACCGGGTCTCACGAAGTTGCAGAGGGCCTCACTAAGGAGAGAGAGAGAGAGAGAGAGAGAGAGAGACAGGGAGAGAGACAGTGAGAGAGCTGAGGCTGGCCGCGAACCCGGATCCTCCGGTCTCCGCCTCCCAAAGTACTGGGATTACAAGCGTGCGCCA
>PVJS01027392.1:0-26274 GCA_004027185.1 Glis glis | reverse complement strand
AAGAAAGAAAGAAAGAAAGAAAGAAAGAAAGAAAGAAAGAAAGGGAGGGAGATAGGAAGGAAGAGAGAGAGAGAGAGAGAGAGAGAGAAATAAAGGAAGGGAGAAAGGGAGGAAGGAGGGGGAAGAAAGAAGGGAGGGAGGGAAAAGAATGTGTGGATGGATAGGTGAACAAGTGGTTGGATGAATAGATGGGTAGTTGAATGGCTTCATTACATGGCTAAAAAAAAAAAAACTGGCTTTATTAGGGGGGAAATTAAACTTCCAAAACCATTTTCTATTCTGTACATAAAACAGCTTCTGGGGGCAAAAAGGTGATGGTTCATCTTATCCATAATACTCTTAAAAAACTAGAGGATAAAAAAATCTGATTTCTTAACTTGTTGCCATATTGACTTCAGATGCCTTAAATGTCACTTTTGGTGACTTTGCCCAAGAAAAAGTTTATACGTAAGAGTATGTGAAAAAACAGTATTTGGGGGTCAGAAAGAACATATTTTAAGTTGGGCATATTCCTATAAAGAGAATGAGAATAAACCACTGAAGACAGAAATATTTGAAGGCAGAAGTTTGGAAGGAAAAGGGAAGACTTAAGTCAGAGGATGGATGAGTTACCTATTCCCCCCAAGCAAGTCTGCAATGAAGACAATTTCCACAAAGTTTTAGGAATGTAATGTCTATGTAATATCTTCAGACTCACAGTGGCCAGTTCCTGGGCCACGATTCAGTTTGTTAATCTTCTTTCTACTAACTTCCTAATTTTCCTTTGCAACATGGACTAATGGGAACCATTTCATGTGTCTCCCCATTCTAGAAACGGCATGAGTCCCCAAAGATCAATGGGGTGGCCGTATTTTGCATGATTGGGCCCTGCTGCTTTGTCACTGGGAAAAACAACCTTACAGTCTCTGCATTATTTCACAAATTGAATCAATTGTAGGGAAAGCATGTATTTGTGGCTAAAACTCTGCTTCAGTCTCTGACAGTGAAAAGCACTTAGTGAGTAAGACCATCCCTTCAGCATCCCAAGCTCACTGTTTGCAAAGAGAAAGCAGCGTAGCCATCCAAGGGCATTTTCATCTCTCCCATGATTTCCAAAGCTTAGAATGTCCCAGGTTTAGAATTGGCTATCTGCTGCAGAGATAGCATTGCCTAATATCTAATGTGGCCTCTGAACATTTCCACTTACATCTCAGCCTCTAATGTAAGTTGTGCACTGTGGTGTGTTTCCTGCCCCTCCTTCATTCCTGTATTCCATGTAGACTGGAGGCTGCATATACTATGGGGGCAGAGGTGGGGGCAGGGAGCCAGCAATCACTACACCAGTAGGATAGTCTTTGTGCACCAGTTCAGAATTGGATCGCCCATGTTCCATTCCTAGTTCCACAGTTACTAGTTCCATTCCTAGTTCCACAGTTACTAGCTGTGTCTCTTTAGACGATGTGGCTAACCTCTCTGTGCCTCAGTTTCTTTTATGGTTTAATGAGATGGAATTTCCATGAGGTTTAAATAAGTTACTCTCTAAATTGCTTACAGATAGTAAATGGCTGACAGATACCAGCATTTGTTATTAGCGGTTATTCTCCCTGCAAGTGGGAGTGGGGGAAGTGGCCACGGCTCCATCTTGCTCAGGCTGGCACTCAGAGTGGTATTGGGTGTATTGACAATAGGGGTCAGGCCCCTTGAAATGTGTGTCTAAGAGGGCCTGGCGAACATCATGGGAAGTAGTGCTTCCCCAGGGCTGAGCCCAAGGATTTGGACCCAGTGACAAAGCAATGGTCTTGGAGAAGGGTAGGGCTACCCTACTTACATCTGGTTCTGATTGCAGGCTAATCCAATGCACTTTTCTGGATACTAGGGAGACAGTGAGTTATACTAAAAAGAAAAATAGATATTTAACTAAAAGTCTTGTAAAACAGTGGAGCTGGGACCCCCTGTTTAAAAAAAGTGAAAAATACTGAGAGGAACAGAGAAGTGCTATCCTCCACCTCGACCCAGCAAAGGAGCAGTTGGGGGGTGGGGTCATATGTGGTCACAGGCTGCCCGAGTAGCATTCTCTACCTAGCTAAAAGGGGTGAAAGTGAATGATTTCCACAGCCCTCTGAATGCTACTGAATTTAAATCTTTGTTTAGTTACATTTTGGTCACATGGTGCTATGGCTCATAAACTATAAAGCTGTAAATAAATTTCACCTGCTAGACATATGAGCCTAACAAAGTAAGAAACATGTAAAGGTTTGGATTTGAATGTCCCTCCAGCCCTCACGAAAACAAGGTAGCAACGTTGGAAGCCGGGCTTGGTTAGTAAGGAGGGGTCCCTGGGGGTGTGGCCTTGGGGTTGTATATGGTTCCCTCCTCCCCTTGCTAGCTCTCTCTGCTTCCAGCCTCCATGATGTGAGAGCAGAGCCTAGAACTCTCCCTCTCTCCGCCTCCCTCTGCCATGCCCTGAACTCCGCAAACCCAACTGACAGGGACTGAACCTCTAAATCACTAAAAACTATGAGCAAAGTTGTGTGATCAGTCGTTTTAGATTACAGCAGTGAGAATGTTGACTGAGACAGAACATGAAGTTAATTTCATTCATTAAACCTAAACAAATATTTATTAAGTCCCTCCTGTGTTCCAGCCACTAGGTGTTAAGTGCTAGGGCTTTCAGGGAGGGGGATGGAGAGAAAAAGCAAGAGGTTTCCACCCTCTCAGGGCTCACAGAGAAAGACAAGTCCTCAGCAAACAGGAATCAGTCATGCTTTGGGGCAGGTGTATACCACTGAATTTGTACATAGGTGAAGCTTCTTTCTTCATAAAATGTTGTCTGCTAAGGGCTGAAGAATGACTAAAACCCAGCTAGGCAGAAAGAGGGAGGAGCAGCGCTCCAAGCCACAGAAACAGCATATGCTCATGTCCAGACATGGGCCTTAGAAGACTGTTGTCAGCGGGGCCGGGGTCAATAAACTATTGCCACCGGGAATCTGCCTGTTTTTGCAAATTCAGTTTTATGGAGACACAGCCATGTTCATTCGTTTGCATACTGTCTATAGTATAGCTGGTTTTATACTACAGTGACAGAGTTGAATCATTGTGACAGAGGCTATATGGTCCTCAAAGCCTTAAAATATGCACTAGTCTGTCTAACTGGCCATTTACAGATAAAACTGCCAACCCTGAGCTGGAGCCGATAGGGCAAGTGGCAAGGTGGTGAGCACTCCTGGCAGGCCTCCTTCAGCAGCATTCAGGCCTTGGGTTGACAACAGTATAAAGCAAAAAGGAATGAAACCACAGGTTCGCTTTTCTGTGCACCTTACAAGTCAGATTTGCAGCAATTGCCCCCAAGGCACTGGGAAAGGAAGAGGTGCTTCCATAGCATGTTCCTACCTTTGTGCTTCATGGAGCTTGTTTGTAGACTGTATTTTTATCCCAGGTACTGGGGGGCGGCATTGACTTACTGCAGGCTGCTGAGGCCAAGAACTGTTTCAGGTTGGTAGCCTCAAGCTTCCAGCAACAGGCAGAGAAAACACTCTATCTGAGGAGCTACATCACAAGACATCTTAAGACAAAATGCTGAAGGGAGGTGGCACACTCCATCCCGTCTCAACATCAGTCCTTGACTGAAGTCACAGTTGGCATTCATCCAGTTCTGAGAGCTATCTATAATATATATGTATATTTTGGGTTTTATAACAAAAAATACTCCACTGAATTCTTACCCCATTCAAAATATAGTACATGCTTCTGCCTGGTATCTTCTCCCCTAACCCCTTGTAATCCTCCCCTCCTTTGTTCTTAGTTAACATTTATTTCCTCCGCCCACAAAGATTAAGACAAGTAATCCCACTTCCTGTTCCCATAGTTCACTGTGCTTTTCACACAGTATTACTCTTTCCTTTCCATCTTCTCCATTCCTGTAAGATCCTTGAGAGAAAAGCTGTGTCCTTTTTACCATTCCAAGTCCATGCCCAAGACATTCATGATATGTATTTGTTTAATGTACAGACCAAAAGGAAAAACTCATAAGGATTGGATTTATACTTTGGAATGAGTAACGTCTTATGTAGTTTATAGTTAACAAGCATAATTGCATGAATAAAAAATCATGTTTTCAGTATTAACTCCCATTTCCTTCACACCAAGAAATTAGCCCAGTGGCCCTCTGAGAACCCTCTCTTTTCTGGTATTCTGCCTTACTTTATCTTTTTCTGCTATTCTTTATCCAGATTTGGCAGCCTCCTTGAATCTCACCTTGGAGTTCAACACTGCCATGTTCTAATACTGACCTGCTTGCTACAAGAGTGACTTCCTATGTCAGAATCTTCAGTACTTACTACATATAGAGCCTAGTCAATCTCTCTGTTATAAAAGCTCTGGTTCACAATTTATATTATAGAGATTTAATTAACAGCATTTCTATGGAAGTTTGTTTACTCTAATTTGCTCTGATAAGTCCTGGCTTCCAAATTTTATGCCTAGCAATGGTACTATTTAGCCAGTCTTATCATTTTCTGCTTCCAGGACTTGTGTTTTCTGCCAGGCCAGAGAGATGGGAGATAGATTTTACACAATAGGAAAAGTGGTTTATTAATTGATTTCAAGTTATAATATCAGAGGCACCTTCAGACTTGCTGGGTGGAAACTTTCTGTACAATAAATTCATAGCCACAATTATACAGAAGTTAAACCAAATAGGAAAGGTTCAAGAACCTCTCAGTGAAATAAGATGTTCAAAATGGGAGAAAGAAAGACCATGGTATATGGCAGTCTGCAATCAGTAGCCGTATGTTTATTCTTATTATTGTCATTTAATGCTTTTGGAAAGCAGGTTCTTCATGGTGGGAAAGATATTACAGTTATTTTTTTCAACAAATTCAGGAATCAACTAGAATTGACTAGGATATTTTGAATTGAAGATTCACTTTCAAATTTGTAACATAAACAGTAGGTACTTCATTTTTGGAGCTAAATTAAAAGCCAGGAAAAAAGACTGAATTTGAGTCAATCAGATCAAGTTTGAAAAGAAAATTGTGGGCTTGAATTCACAGAGTCCTTAACTCTCTTAAAAGGAAAAAAAATGGGTCACTGGACAAAATTAAGCTGAGTTGAAAATCGAGTATTTCATGCATGGATTGATTTATAAAGAAACATAACAGGGTTAAGGGGGTCTTAAATGATAACACAATAAATTAATTTAAATGAAGAATTTAATGTAGAAAGAAAAAAAGAAAGGGACTCAGTTTGAAACAGCAAGGCAATTGTAATTGCCAATTCTCACACCTAACACATATGTATTTCCAAGGATATGGATAATACAAGAACTGGAGGGAGAGAACAGAAATAGAAAAGTGAGTGAAGATTATGTTTATTGATGCAGACATCAATACAGTTGACACAAGAACTATAACCATGAATTAAATTAATGAACCTAATCTTCAGAAAATCGGAGATAAGGTAAATGGCTCTGTAACTTTATCTATTTTCAGAGAGTGAAAAAAAATTGTAAGACTATGATTGACATTATTGTAAAAGAATTCTAGGACTTATTTTTACATATATACAGCCCTTGCGAATACTTCTTAGAAAAGATCATAATTATGTGACAAGGCACTGATTTTCGTGGGTACAGACCACAGAGCCACAGTCACTTAGCTCATGGAATTATCTAAGCTATCACAGAAAATTCTATTCACCGCAGTGTTAAAAAAAAACTAACAGCTTTACCTTCAGTAAGTGTGGAAAGGAATTTAATTTCAAAGAGTTCTTTTAAAGGGATACGTTTGTCCTAATAATTTTGTCTGAACTGTCTTTGGTCCTTCAAGAGGTTAAAAGTCATTTATTTCCATAGTCTATTTGCGTATTTGCCAAGTGCATTTAATATCTATTTTTAGAGTTTTAAATATTCCTCATACTGAGTTTCACAATATTATTCTGTCTAAAGAAATGTTTGGTACAATTTTTATCAGACAATAACAATCTAGAATAGGAAGCCTTCAGTAACAAATGTTAAGAATTTTTCAAGTGCATTAAAATATCCTCCCTTTATTTTTATAGAGGAAAAACTGAAAATGGATGTGACCTAGGAACTTTATATTTTCATATACACCTAGCTAAAAAGAAAAGCCCAATAGCTAAGAGGTGGAAGCAACCCAAATGTCCATCGTCAGATGAATGGATAAACAAAATATATACATATGATGAAATATTACTCAGCCATAAAAAGAAAGGAAATCCTGGCAGATGCAACACGAAGGAACCGTGAGGACTTTGTGCTAAATAGAAGTTAGTCACTAAAAGTTACATCCTGTATGATTCCACATATATATGTATGGATATCTAAAGTAGTCAAACTCATAGAAATGAAAAGGAGAATGCTGGTTACTAAGGGAGAGGGGAAAGAAAAATGGGAGTTGCTGTTTATTTATGTATTTATTTATTTTGGTGCTGGAGATTAAACCCAGGGGCATCCTACCTCTAAGCTACACCCCCAGCACTTTTTTTTTTAAATAGGGTCTAAGTTGCTGGGGAATCTTGATAAATTGCTGAGGCTGGCCTCAAACCTGTGATCCTCCTATCTCAGCCTCCCAAGTACTGGGATTCCAAGTGTGTGACATGACACCTGGCTGGGAGTTGCTGTTGGATACATATAGCTTCAGATCTGCAACATGAAAAAGTTCTGAAGATATGTTTGACAATGTGAATATACTCAACACTACTGAACTGTATACTTAAAATAATTAAGATGGTAAATTTTATGTTACATGGTTGGGGTTTTTTATAACAATTGAAAAAAAAAACCTGAGGTCTGTTTCTGACTCATTTACATTTAATTTATCACTCATTTGCAGAGAAATCAGAGGGCCATGAAACCCTTGCCTTTGGTCCTTTAATTAGCCTCTAGCTCTTTTTTCTTAGACGCAAAATCTTCTATTTTGACAGGATTAAATGAACAGGAGTACATGAAAGGAAAGGTTTAAATTTTCCTTGAAATTGAGACACTAACTCCCAGAAGACCAATGAGGTTCTAAACTTGAAATGTACACTTGACGATCACTATTAATAACTAAGATATACCATCAGATAAATTCCCCAACCTACTTATTATGTATGAACATAAGCAATTATGCTTTTGCGCAACACATATACCATATACTGCAGAGCATGGGACCAAATTAATGCATAATATAATCTCACATGGATAATTGATAACAGGAATATTGATTAGCTAGCAGCAATATTTTATCTCAACACTTTGTGTTTTCATTATTAAGCAAGGAAATAGACAGGAATATTTATTACTAAACTATTGAATAAAATAGCTGAGGTGGAGAATATTTGAAATTGAGGCCCAAACGTTTGCATTCTCAACGGAACAGCAGTTATTAAGCGATCATGTATACAGCTTAGACTTAAGGTCCAGATGCTGGAAAAATTAACAAAATTTGGTCTTTGCTCTTAGAAATATTATCATAAAATAAAGAAGATCACTAGGCCTATATATAATCAGAATGTAAACAGAACAATATGAGAGCTATAAACAAAGCGCTATAAGCTGGGTGTGCTGGCACACAACTGTATTTCCCATATTCAGGAGGCTGAAGCAGAAGGATTACAGGTTCAAGGCCAGTCTCAGAAACTTAGTGAGACCCCCAGCAACTTAGCAAGACCCTGTTTCAGAATTTTAAAAAATAAAATAGAGCTGGAGGTGTACCTTGGAAGTAGAATGCCCCTGGGTTCAATACCTAGTACCAAAAACAAAAACAAATAAAAACAAACAAACAAACAAAAAACTCCCAAGAGCTACAAGAATACAAAAAAGAGGGGTAAAAGAACAGAAATCATAGATTCACGGTCATTCAAACTTGACACAAGAGATGGAAACCTGCTTCCCAAGGTATTTGATTCCATTTGGGGCAGCTCTGGTTGATTAATAATTCTCTCTTAGGTAGAATGAAAGCACATCTCCTTTTAACATACAATTGTTTAGAGAAGTCACATATTAAGTGTCCTGTTTCATCTACATGGTAACCCTTATTATTAGTCATTGATTATCTTCTTCATTTATTTAAACATTCATCAAAGTGGCTATGGAAAACCTAAGTGGAGTTAAATTGGCATTTGGGTATGAAAATCTAGAAGACTAGAGAGAGGCTGTAGCTAAAGGTGTACATTTGGGAGTCATCAACCCATATGTGGAATTCGAAATCCTCCATCATTTCTCATGCTACTCTCCTTCTCTAAACTCTGCAAGCCCAATCGTTCACCCATCTTAGCTGAATCTCCTTTCAAATTAACTTTCTACTCTTTCCCACAGTCACTATTGTCTCCCCATATCTAGTTTTGCCCACTTCCAGACCATTGTCCACACTGCAGTTAGAATTGTCCTTAATATAGAACTGTGTGGCTTAAGTAGCAGAAACATATTGTCTCACAGTTCTGGAGTCTAGATGTTTGGTCACTGTGTGGGCAGAGCCATGTGGCCTCTGCAGGTGCTAGGGAAGGAACTGTCGCAGGCTTCTCTCCCAGTTTCTCAAGGTTCCTTGGCTTGTTGTGACATAAGTACTATCTTCACTGACATTTCCTTGTATGTATTTTATTTTTTTTTTGCGGTACCGGGGATTGAACCCAGGGGCATTCTGCCTCCGCACTACACCCCCGGCCCTATTTTTTTTTTTACTTTATTTTGAAACCGGGTCTCACGAGGTTGTGGAGGGCCTCACTAAGTAGAGAGAGAGAGAGAGAGAGAGAGAGAGAGAGGGAGAGGGAGAGAGAGAGAGAGCTGAGGCTGGCCGCGAACCCAGATCCTCCGGTCTCCGCCTCCCAAGTACCGGGATTACAAGCGTGCGCCACCACGCCCGGCCTCCTTGTATGTATTTTTGTCTCTCCACATGGCATTTTTCAAAATAAAGGTACCAATCTTACTGGTTTAAGTGCCCACCCTTCTCCATTATGACCTCAAGGGTAAAAGACCCAAAGGGTCTGCAGGTAAACACCAGAGAAGAGCATCTCACACTGAGGGAGCAGTTTGTCCTCCGTGCTTAAAGGATGGACTGAAGGTGAAGGAAACATGGTGTGAAATGAGTCTGGAGGGCCAGGGAGGGCCAGATGGAACAGGCTCTGTGCATCATATCCAGGAGGCTGGGGAAGGCACAGGCAACCACTGAGAATTGTACCCAAGGATATGAGGTAATAAATCCTGCATCTCAAAATATCACCCTGGCAACTGTAAACAAGTGTGGAGAACAGCATGGAAGAGCTGAGTGTGGATGTGGGAAGCCCAGTGAAAGGCTATTGGAGAAGGCTAGGCAAGGGACAATGGTATCCTGTATGAGGATGGTGGTTTGAGATGATCT
The DNA here is from genome assembly GCA_004027185.1 of Glis glis. Classification (NCBI taxonomy): domain Eukaryota; kingdom Metazoa; phylum Chordata; class Mammalia; order Rodentia; family Gliridae; genus Glis; species Glis glis. Next base: position 16,939 of record PVJS01027392.1, on the reverse strand, counting down.
GTCTTTAAGAGTATATTAGATACATCAGGGGATTAAAAACGGGAACTTAGAAGTAAATTAGACATGATAAGGAGGGTAAAGATGTCAGAGGTCACTTCTAGAATTCTGGCTTAGATGTATGGAAGTTCTATATTACCATTTTTTAATGTTGGAAAGAGTGAAAAAGGTCCATGACTTCCATATGTACATGTTGGGTCTAAGGATCCTTTGAAATACCTGAGCAGGGAATTAGAGGGAATGTCTGGGATGCATGTACAATTTCATCATCCCCCATCATGTAGATTGCAATTGAAGCTACATATATCCCTAAGTCAGAACTGAGAGGAAGAAAAGATCTAAAACTGAGCTTAGATTTTAACATTTACTTCTAATGTTTAAACATTTAACAAGGAAAGAAAGCCACCAAAAGGTATAAAAAGGATCAAAACATATCATGGAAATTGAGGGGAGAAAACTTTTTAAAAAAGTGATCAACATTATAATATTGCCAGAAGATTACAGAAAAATACTGAAGAAAAAGATGTTTAAAAGATGTTAAAAAAGATGGTAACCAAAACACCTTGTCTCTCACTAATTTTCTCTTCCCCAAGCCAAACATTTCATGTCTTTAACTGATTAGGAATTTCACAACATTTTACCATCTCTAGGACCTTCTTTGGATCACTATGGCACTCCAGTATGACCATATGTTTGAATTGTCACTGAGTGAATGCCCATTGATCACATTTGTTGATAATGCCTTTACCTGTGATGGAAACTATGCTGGCATGGGGCAAGGACAGAAGACTAATAGGACCAGAAGCCCACTCTCAAAGAGCTTCAAGACTAACAGAGATATGGAGATATGCACATGTATGAGTAAATGTAATACCAAATAAAAAAAGTGTTTTATTAACATTCTAAAGAGAAGGAGATTATTTCCATTAAGTTTTTGTAGCAGAGGAATCATCCAATCTGAGTCCAAGAGAGTAGATAGAATTTAGACACTAAAGAGATGGTAGAAAATATCTTCCAGGTACAAAGAAAAAGGCAGCAAGGATGGAAATTGGAAGACATTTGGAAGAGTATGAAAGGGAGCAATAGGAAATAAGCAGGAAGGGGCTAGGATCCCAATACCCCCTTCGAGGGCACACCCCCAATAACCTAACTTCCTTCCACTAGGCCCCACCTCTTAAAAGTCCCCCCACCCCCATCTCCCAATAGTGCCATGGACTGGGGACCAAGGCTTTCACAAATAGGCCTTTAGAGGGCACTCCAGACCCATACTGCAGCAGAAGGGGAAGGCTTAGATGGGGAGAATAACTCAGTGGCTATTGTAATACAGTCAATCCTCATGAATTTTCAACTTTATACTGATGTGAAAGTCATATGCATTCAGTAGAAATCCTACATCAAATTTCAAATTTTGATCCTCTCCCAGCCTAGTGATACATAATACAATACTCTCTCATGATACAGGGCAATGGCAGGAGCCCAGGTCCAGTCAGCCACACTGTGAAGAGGAGCAGCAACTGACACCGCGGAGCGCTGCACCGCTCGGCTACTCAGTGCTTGGTAGATTAAGCGCATTAAATGCACTTTCAATTTAGAGTATTTTAAATTTGCAATATGTTTACCAGATGTAACCACGTCATAAGTCAAGAAGATCTGTAGGTCTTGTTGCATTATGCCTAGACATGGATGATCACTATGGTTTTGTGGACTAGGAGATTAGGGGCATGATATTGAGTGATGGAATTAAATTAAGATGTGTGTGCGTGTGTGTGTGTGTGTGTGTGTGTGTGTGTGTGTACGCGCGTGTCTAGGGATTGAACTCAGGGGTGTTCTATCTCTGAGCTACATCCCCAGACCTATATTTTTAATTTTTATTTTGAAACATGTCTCATTAAGCTGTTGAAGGCCTCGCTCAATTGCTGACGCTGGCTTCGAACTTGCAATCCTCCTGTCTCAGCCTCCCAAGTACTGGGATTATAGGCGTGTGCCACCATGCTCATATTAGGCTGCTTTTTGAAGTATTCTTTTTGTTCATGATACTTCTTTAAATTTACTTACCTTCCCATATCATTCCTGTCACCTGCTTTTCATCTATCCCTTCCCTGTTTATCTCCAGCTATCCCTGTGGCCCTGCAATTGCTTTTCTTCACTCACTTAACAATATTCAAAAATTGTATTTACTTATTTAGATTATTAACATTTTTCTCATTATTTTTTGTCCCTCTTGTCTCTGTCCCAACATTAGAATATAAGCTCCATTATACAATTTTATTTCTTTTACTGCTCACTGCTATATTCTCAGAGCCTAGATAAGGGTTTGGCACATGGCAGGCAGTCAGTGTTATTAATTACTTAATTCATTTTGACCTTTATTTCTGGATCCCACCAAATGCATTCTAAACAGATTGCCTTGCTTCTCTGAGAACAGCAGCCAGCCTCGTGAGTCCAGGAAACGAAGGCAATAGAGGGGAACTCAAGAAATAGCCAGGAGGTGGGATCTGAAGGATTTGATTATGCAATAAATGTCTGGAAGAGGAAAGAGAAGGAAAAAGCAAAGATGATTCAGGTTTTCAGAATGAATGAGTTGGATGAGTAGGAGCTACTGGCAAAAATAGAACCAGAAATACTAGTGAAGAAGCAGACTTGGAATAGGATAGTTGAAGTAATGTTCTAGAAACTGATCAACTCTATAGGAATCATTTCCTATAAAATATCACCTCACTCCATAATAAATTAGTCTGAAGAAGTGAAGAAACTCCATAAACCTTTGCATTCCAAATAACCTTTTTAAAGCCAACAGTGTGCACATATGAGACAATACCATATGGGAAGGCGAGACAGAGAGAGGCAGAACAAAGAAGCTCTGACTTTGATAGATTAAACCCTTGACTTGATAAATGGTTCATGCAGATCAGTAACGGGAAGGCCTACGTGCCAACAAGAAGAGCCAAAAATAATCTTGTAGTTTAAAAGAGTGAATGAATGATGCAGCACTCTGAGTTTGGAAAAGCCTCAGCCGTGATCATGAAATATGTATCAAAAGCATTGGCTCTATGGGTGATATGTAAAGTTTCCTCTCTGGCTGTGGTGAATGTTATTTTTTCTGATACAGAGTGAGCCAAATTCATATTACAGATTCTACATTTTATAATTCTTCTAGCATAAATTGCTTCAAAGCAAGCGAAATCCAGAATACACTTTTTCTTGGTTGGTGGAGAAGGTGGCAGTCTATAAAAGGAAATGAGCCAGCAGATTCATCCTCTTTATCACACAGGGAAATCACAATGCATATCTCAAAACGATCGTACATCAGAAAAATAACTGAAAGGAAATACACTAAAATGGAAATTATCTTTCATAGGAACATACATAATTTCTATTTTATTTCTTTACAATAAATATATATTATTCTCCAATTAGAAAAAAGTAAAAGGTTCTCTTTAATCAATGCTCACTGGTCCAAAGCTGCTTGGGGATAAGCTTATGGGTCATCTTTAAGAAATTCTGACAGTATAGAATCTCCACTGAGAGAAGAAATTAATCCAGGTGGAGGGAGCATTTCATCCCAAATCATTTTGAATTTAAGCAAAAAAAAAAAAAGAATCTATGATTGCTTTGGAAACAACTGAAGTACAGGAAATTCTAATCACCCAGATGTGATGCTAAGTACTTGACATCTAATTCATGGATACTTCTTAAATTCTGTTTTAGTCAATAAAGTCAACCCCTGCATGCAAACTTATTTCATATTTTTTAACCTCTTAAAATTTCCCTTCTTATCTCAATGACTACCCAAATAGTTTTGTTTTGTTTGTTTGGACAGTGACAGAAAAGAAAAACAACAGATTGGCAAGCTCAATAACCAATCCGATGGCTGAATGTAGACAAATGTAGAATTGTCTAGACTGGATATATTCCCCCTAACCAACATTACTAGAAGTTCTGGGTGGCACTGGCAAAGTATAACTAATAACTTGAAAGGAAATACAAGGGAAACCTCCCCCTGTATAATCACTCACGCAGGCACATACCTCACCAAATTCCACAAAATCTCACATACATAAAACCTGATGGATTACTTGATTTTAAAAACCAACCAATCCATCAATCAACAAAACCCTCTAAATACAGCATGCCTTCAGCATTGAATGATTTCACATTCATCATTTGACTCTACAAGAACTAAGCCCCAAGTCTATACCATAAAACATACACACAAATATGTATCTAGGTGCCATTGGAGGTACTGAGAAGGAATGCACTGTATATAGAGAACCAAGTCTCTTTCTTCATGGAGTTGCCATGATGCAATGGGAGGACAGGAAATCAGGTGCAGCTACACCAATAACTGAGATAACTCTAAGAAGACAGTACTGAATAGGTTGTGCCCAGCCAGGGAGGAAGGACAGTGGGATGCAGGGTCCAACCTGGAGCCAGCAGAACTGCACATCCTGGGACATGGAACCAGCGTGGTCTTCACTGGAGCCACCATCAAGGAGTCATAGCAGAGGTAGTGGCAGAAATGGGATGCGGACTGAAAGGAGGGGAGATGTCTGGGGCTCTCAGTTTCAGCAGCGCCTTTGCAGCCATGGTCCCTATAGTAGTGGCAGATGCCATCATGCCGTTGGTAGGGTTTGAAGGGGAGCTTGGGAACAAGGTGACTCTGATAGAGCTGTACCAGGGCAAGGGCTTGCTGTGTGGAGTCCCTGGGGTATTATTCAAGACACACCTGCTGGGATTTGCAGAGTAGGCAAGGAGGCTGGGACTCTGAAAGCCTGCAGCCATGTCTGAGTGTCAATGTCTGTGACTAGCCAGTGGGGATGAGCCCACAGTACAGAAGGCAAAGTTCATCTTGTGGCCGGCTCCACTGGTGCCCTTGGGACAGAGAGCGTTTCTGGTGCTGGATGATTCGTTGTTTGCACTCTTTGGGGATGATGGCTCACAGATTCTCCACCTTGATGGGAGGGGTGAAGGCCCTTGAATTGGCTGGAGCACACAGGCCGCTCCTCAAATACTACCTCACAATCCTGAGACCCAGGCCCAGCCCCCCTCTCTCTACCCTATCTGGACTCACTGCCCAACCTCAGCATGGGCCATCCAATTGGAACTGTGGGCAAATTTCTATGAACTCTGGGTAATTTCTATACTCTGGCTCAAAACAAACAAGCAAACAAAAAACTGGACCGAGCAGCTTAGTCACTGGAGGAGAGGAGACCATATTACTGACAGTGCTGGGGGAGGCCTCCCAGAGGAAATGACAAGTAAGCCGGAGGCCAGTGTGGCTGGAGGGAGAGGGAGGGAAGGGTTCCTTGCCAGTCATTATAAGGACCTTGGCATTTCTTCTGATTGCAGTGAAAGCCAAATAGAAATTTTAAGGAGGGGAGTCAAGTAATCTTTTTTTTTAATATATTTTTCTTGGTGAATTATAGTCTTACATCATAATGTAGTTCAGAGTGATAGGGACACACATGCACACAGCACTTGGTGAGCTTCCCCCCAGCTCCTTCCCCACACCCTCCGCTTCCCCATACATAATCAAGTAATCTTTATATTTGTATATATATTTTCTTTTTGTGGTACTGGGGATTGAACCCAGGGGCGTTCTACCTTTGAGCTATACCCCCCCCAGTCCTTTTATTTTATTTTATTTTTGAAACAGGGCCTCACTAAGTTGCTGAGGCTGTCCTCAAACCTGAGATTCTCCTGTCTCAGCCTCCCAAGTACTGGAATTCCCGGCATGCACCACCACAGTTGGCCTGTAGTTTCTATTCTTTGAAGATCTCTTGGGTGGCTCTGTAAGGAATACACAATGAGGATGGGGCTGGGAGATAAAAGTGGAAGCAGGTGACCAGTCAGGAACCTAGGCGAATGCTGATGGTGTCATGGTTTAGAGAGGGGCAGGGAAAATCAAGAGAAAAGGACAGGTTTGGAGCTATAACTGACTGGCATGCTGATGGATGGAATGTGGAGAAAGGCAGGCAGCAAAATTTCTAGGATGCATCTTAGTTTTGAGTAGATGGCAGTAACATTTACTGAGATGGAGAGGAATGGAGAACAGGTGTGAAGAGAAAACTCTGTTTTGAACATGTACCTAATTAAGATAACTATTACATATCCACGTGAGAATGTCAAGCAGGCAATGGGATACACGAGTCAGGAACTTGTGGCAGGTGTCAGCGTTACCAAGCCAGGCCTGTTCTGCCCATCACACAGTACGCCAATCACCGAAATGACAAATTTTGCAAAAGACTTATGTTAACTTTTCATTGCTGTGACCAAATTATCTAACAAGAACAACTTGTTCTTGGCAGAAATGTATATTTTGGCTCATGGTTTCAGAGGTTAAGTCCATTGTCAGGAGGCTCCAAGACAGAAACATCATGGAACATTGCTCAGCTCATAGCAGAATGAGAGAAGGAGGAGGAGGAGGGGGAGGAGGAGGAGGAGGAGGAAGATGAGGAGGAGGAGGAGGAGGAGAAGAAGAAGAAAAAAAAGAGAGAGAAAGGAACTAGGGACAGATATAGTCCCCAAGGCCATGTCCCAACACCTACTTCCTCTAGCCATGCTCCATCTGCCTATAGTTACCACCAGTAACCCCAATCATATTATTAATCTATCAGTGGACTAATCCACTAATGAGATAAAAGGCTTCATCATTCATTTATTTCACCTTAGAACAAACCATGAACATTGTTCATTTATTTCACCTCTTATCCAAACCATAACAAGACTGTTTTACTCAGCTTTTTCATCACTGTGACAAAATACCAGACGATAACAACTTAGAGAAGGAAAGGTTTATCTGGGCTCATGATTTCAGAGATTCAGTTCATGGTTATCTAGCTCCAAGGCAGACACATCATGGTGGCCAGGTGTGGCAGAGGAAAGTCAACTAGCTCATGGCAGCTGGGAAGCAGAGAGAGCACCATAGGAAGGGACCAAAGACAGACATAAATCCCCTAAGCCATACTCCCAGTGGCCAACCTCCAGACACATCCTATCTGCCTATATTGCCACTCAGTAAATCCATTCAAATTATTAATCCACCAATGGATTTACCCACTGATGAGATTAAAACCTGATTCAATTATTTCACCTCTGAACATCTGCACTGCCAATGCATGAGCTTTTCTGGGGGATAGTCGGTATTCAAACCATAACAGAGACTTGATTCATAAGGCAGCCAAGCATGTGAAGACGAAAGAGCAGGTTTCAAATCTGCCTCCCCATAGATATGGTTTGAGGATATTTATGGGCCGAGGTGTGCAGAAAGGTGAGTAGAGGTTAACTAAGAGCATAAGAAGTGAGGTAAGTCTGGAGGGTTTAGTCAGGAACTAGGAGCAGGTGAAGTGGGTTAAGTCTAGAGGGTTTTGTTAGGTTTTCCCTCGATTTCATCATGGCTGGAGGTATAAAGTTATACAGAAGGATTGAAAGCAATGAAATCAGATGAGGTCACCTAGGAATAAAATATAAAGAAAAAAGGGCTCAAGCTTTTCAGCACTTTAGCAATCAGATATCAGCCAGAGGTGAAACAGCAAGCCAACAAGCCTGAAAATCACCAGTCAGGCAGAGGGGAGTCCAAAGAGACAGGCACAGTTCTGAGCACTTCACTGTCTTATTCATCTCTATTCTGTGAGGTGGGTAATATTCATGCTATAAAAGAGAGGAAGTAGTCGATTTGGTCAGATGTTGTTGAAAGGTGAAGTCAGCCAAGGACATAGGCAAGACAACCATGTGCGTGATGTTGATGGCACTAATGATGTCCACAAGGGTGTTTCAGGGATGAAAGATTAACCTGATGGGGTCTGGGGGTATAGCTCAGTGGTAGAACATGTGCTTTGCATGCACTAGGCCCTGGGTTTGATCCATAGCAACAAAAAATGAAATGAACATATCTTTGAAACAGCAGCTACAGTTATTTACAAATTACAAAATGTTTAAGCAGAATTACATCAGTATTTTTCAACTTTCCTTTCATTTTTGTCCCTCTCAGAAGCCTGGTTTAGACCAAATTTTTCTTACTTGTACTGACACTCTCATGAAAATTTAATACCACAGATAAATTGTATAGTCAACCCTTGATATCTACAGAGGATTGGGTCCAGAACCCCCATGGACATTAAAATCTATGAATGTTCAAGTGCCTTATATAAAATTGTGCAGTATTTGCATATAACCTACCCACATTCTCCCGCATACTTTAAATCTTCTCTAGAATATTTATAATACCTAAGACAATGCAAATGCTATGTAAATAGCTATTATATAGTATTGTTTAGGAAATAATGACAAAAAACCTTTGTATGGGTTCAACACAAATGTAATTTTTTCAAAAATGTCCAGTGCATGATTGCTTAAATCTGCAGATGCCGCTGACTATATATCTAGTGATGTACTATGTACCTTTGGGTAGCCAAATGATAATATCAAAGACCACATAACTCAACTAACTCCAACCTCATGGGAATCATGTGGTTGGGGTGGATGGATTCTCCTGTGGATGTCACATCCCCCTGTAGATGTCACATCTCCCAGGATCAGAATGCATACATTGTAATTACAGGAAATTGTTGTATTTAGGGTAAATTATACAATTTAGTTAACAGAGTGGCCATGTAATTTATTATCCAACTAATATATTTTTGAGAAGAAAGGTGGCTACTGCTAGCTACGTTGGGGCAGAATATCCTAGATAAACTGGCACCTGTGATCATCCTACTCATTATGAAATCTGAAAAGAAATAAAAACTATAATAATAATAAAGTTGGAAATATATGATTCTAAAATGGATAAATAAATCCAAGACCTGGTTTGTCAGAACAAAATGAACAGAATAGGCAAACATGGAAAATCTAAGACAGAAAAAGAGAAAATACAAAGCAAATTAGGAGTTATAAAAATCATATAAAAACATAGATACGGTTGATTTAAAAACATATTAAAGAATACCCTATAAAATTTATTTAAAATTTGAAAATATACATAAAAATATAATTTTCTAGGAATGTACAAGTTTTAAAAGTTGACTCAAGGAGTCAAAAATCATAACATAGATAATCATGAAGGAAATTGAAAATGTCATCAATGAAATAGTTCTAAAAAGAAGTTTAGACCCATGCATTTCTTTGGACAATATCTTCTAAGTTCTCAAAAGACACATAATGAGCCGGGCGTGGTGGCGCACGCTTGTAATCCCAGTACTTTGGGAGGCGGAGACCGGAGGATCCGGGTTAGTGGCCAGACTCAGCTCTCTCTCATTCTCCGTTTCTCTCTCTCTCTCTCTCTCTCTCTCTCTACTTAGTGAGGCCCTCTGCAACTTTGTGAGACCCGGTTTCAAAATAAAGTATAAAAAAATAGGGCCGGGGGTGTAGCGCGGAGGTAGAACGCCCCTGGGTTCAATCCCCGGTACCGCAAAAAAAATAAATAAATAAACCCACATAATGACTATGCAACATGGTCTGTTCCCAAGCTGACCAAAAAGATGGAAAGTTACTTAATTCATTTTATAAAACCAGCATAAACTTAGTGCCACACTTGACAAAGCTAATACACACAAAAAGAAAACAATAAACCAATCTTCTATATGAATATAGACGAGCGCATCCAAAAGAAAATCTAGCAAATTAAGATCTCAGCACAAGCTTATTAGTATGTAAGAGCCAGGACAAAATCTGCCTTGCTTCTCAACACGGAGTTACACTCTGAACTTTTGTACTTAGTTTTAACACTTTTCTTAGTCACATGAGCAAAGAGTGAGGGAAGAACGTGATGCTGCAAATCCTCAGAATTATGAATGTGAAAAATATGTCAGAAAATTGAAATGTGTTGAAAATAGCATGATCACTTATCAGAATAATAAAGCTGAGGAAAGCTCCAGTAGCCCAGCTTGGCCTCACAATCATCAAGCCCCTATAGTATATGCAGTAAAGACATTATGGTACGAATAGTTCATGTTTTAGGTGAAATCAAGTAATGATTTTAATCCATTATCACAATCCATGTCAGGGTTGGTAATACAGAGATTACCCTAGAAGCTGCAAAACATGTTTATTTTCACCCTGTTTTGACATGATTCACAAATTTACCCATCTTAGTCATGATTCTTTTATTAGACTATTAATTGCACGTGAGCTGCAGAACTCTGATTCAAGCTAATGTTTCTTAAGCTGTACCATTGAAAGGATACTTCCACATCTTTTTCTTAATCTTATTAACTATTAGTAATTTTACCTTTTAAAAACTTAAGCTTAAATGTCCCCTTTGGAATGTGTGCTTAGTAAATTGTGTAAGGGAGATATAAACCTGTTTACATTCATTATTTTCAACTTCTTAAAAAACCTGGATTTTGAAATAGGTTAGATTTTCTTTTTCAGTTTTTATTTAAAAAATTTAAACCAATAGAAAAGTGACATGAATAAGAGAATATATGTATGTATCCCTTGCACCTAGATTCACCAGTTATTAACATCTCACCATATTTACTTAATATCTTTTAAAATCTTTCTATATATACATATGTTCCTGAATTATTTGAAAATATATGACAGAACTCATATTTTTGTGGGGGGACTGGGGACTGAAGCCAGGGGTATTCTAACTCCAAGCTACACTCCCCCCAGTCCTTTTTTTGTGTGTGTGTGTGGTACCAGGGATTGAACCCAGGGGCGTTCTACCTCTGCGCTACACCCCCGGCCCTATTTTTTATACTTTATATTGAAACCAGGTCTCACGAAGTTGCGGAGGGCCTCACTAAGTAGCTGAGGCTGGCCGTGAACCCGGATCCTCCGGTCTCCGCCTCCCAAAGTACTGGGATTACAAGCATGCGCCACCACGCCCGGCCCACCCCCCAGTCCTTTTTATTTTTTATTTTGAAATAGGGTCTAGCCAAGTTGCTGAGGCTGGCCTTGAATCTGCAATCCTCCTGTCTCAGCCTCCCAAGTACTGGGATTACAGGCATGTGCTACCACACCCAGTACCTCATGATCTTTCAAGATACATATCATAAATATAATTACAGTGCATCTTGTCATTATATTTACATTATAGATATAATATAATTACCAAATCCAGAAAATCTAATAATGAAATAGTATTTTCTAATATGAATAAATTTTCAAATTTTGCTAATAAAAATGATAATATAAATCCTATTTACTCTTTTTCAGTTTTCATAATAAAGCTATGTTTAATTTTTTTGGCTTTTTGGTTGGGATTTTATTTGTGGTACTGGAAATTGAACCCAGGGATGGGTGTGCTACCACTGAACTCCCCAGCCTTTTTTTTTTTCTTTTTTTTGGAGGGGGATTACTGGCGATTGAACTTGGGGGAATTCTACCTCTGAGCTGTACCCCAAGCCTTCTTTTATTTTTTATTTTGAAACAGGGTCTCACTAAGTTGTTAAGAGTCTCGCTTAGTTGTTGAGGCTGGCCCTAAACCTACAATCCTCCTGTCTCAGCCTTCCAAATACTGGGATTACAGGTGTAAGCCACTGCACCTGGCTTGTAATAAAGTTTAAATATGGTTATAGAACAGAACATTAGCAATCTTAACAATGAAAAAGGAGAGAGAAGAGTAGGGGAGTTAATACCCTCATCTGGTGGATAGACAAGAGAGATGCCTAAAGGTGATGGAGCAAGAAATAGAGATCTATGTTTATCACTAAAAACTGCAAAAAAAATCAGAATCAAAATACTAATATAATTATCAAACTGTGGGGAAAATAGAAGAAAGTTAGGAAATATGAGCTAAATTCCCCCTTTTTATAGAGAAGCATCAATAAACAATGTCTAAAGTTGATAAATCAGTGAATAGTAAAATAAGGTAATACAGTCCCCCCCCCATATTTGTGGTTTCACATTACACAGTTACAGTTACTTGTAGGACAAGAGTGGTCCAAAAATATTAAATGAAAAATTCCAGAAATAAACAATCTTGGATTTTAAATAATGTACCATTCTGAGTTGCATGATGAAACCTCACTGTCTCGCTCTGTCTCACTTGGGACATGAATCATCATCCTTTGTCCAGCGTATCCATGCTGTATATGCTACCTGCCTACTGATCACTTAGTAGCTGCCTCCATTATCAGGTTGACTATCTCAGTATCTCAGTGATTATGTTCACGGAACCCTTACTTCACTTCCTGATGGCCCCAAAGCACAAGAGAAGTGATGCCAGGGGAGGCACCAGTGCATAAAATACGGAAGGAAAGATGACCTCGGGTACTGTGGGGCAACACTGCAGAGCATACAGGAAAAACGTGGCACTTGTGAGAATCCCACCTGAAAAAGAATGCAAAGGAACTTTGCCTCAGAACAAAGTGAATCTAGATTGGACCAGCAGGGACTGTTCCTATGAGAGTCCAGTAGAAGATGCCTCACCACTGGAGCCTGTATTATTTAATGTAATCTAAGTATTAGAAGATCCGAATAATTTTTTAATATTAAGGCTCTGGAGACTACAACTAGGATAAAACAGAAGCAGTATTGGGGATTGCTGCTTTTCTTTTTCCCACCCTTCTGTACTATTTACTGTGTACCTTTATTACTTTTGTAAAACTTTAAAGAGGAGATTAAAACCAACGGCTTTTTTTTTTTTTTTGCGGTACCGGGGATTGAACCCAGGGGTGTTCTACCTCCACGCTACACCCCCGGCCCTATTTTTTATACTTTATTTTGAAACCGTGTCTCACAAAGTTGTGGAGGGCCTCACTAAGTAGAGAGAGAGAGAAAGAGAAAGAGAGAAACAGGGAGAGAGAGAGAGAGCTGAGGCTGGCCTCGAACCCGGATCCTCCGGTCTCCGCCTCCCAAAGTACTGGGATTACAAGGGTGCGCCACCACACCTGGCTCCCAAAGACTTTCAATTACTGAATACCTACTATGAGCCAGGCACTATGCTTGGTGCATTAAATACGTTATCTTACTTATTCTTCAAAAAAGGTAAGGTTTGACTACAGAATGCCTTAACCAGAGAGTTTGGCACATTGTTAGTGGATTAACATTGATTTAATCAATGGACTGCTAAATGAATGCAAATATGTTGCATGCAAAGCTTGGAGAGATTTCAGAACTGCAATTTTCACCAACCACCTCCCCAGATGTATGATCATTCTGCATGGATTGCATAAAATTGGCATCAGCATTTTCAAATTTCTTGTTTTTCAGGAAAGAAAAAAATTACAAAATCTATCACACAATGATAATTTCAATTTTTGTAGGCTTGCTCTGTTTGGGGAGTTCTCAGTCCCCAGTGGTTTGGAAGAGAGGAAGTTCATCCTGGCATGGAAAACCTTAAATTAGAGTAAATAAATGGAGTCTTGGCATAGCACTTGTGAAAGGTTGCCAACCCCTGCTCAGCTGCCTTTTCTACATCAAATCTCATGTGCAAAGGAAACCAGAATGTACAAGTTGCTGGGGAAGATACTTGTACATTTTGAAACGTACAAACATCACAGGTGGGCCCTCACACTAAATTAGACTTTCGGGGTAAATCAATAGGGTCAGAAAGTGCATACGACAATAAAACTACAGACCAGGCCAGTTCCTGCTAAATAATAAGTTACCTCTGCCAGAAACACAGTGTAGAAAGTTAGAAAATAAATAATGGAGGCTATTTTTCAAGTGCATTCTGCATGGGCTATTTTAATTTGTAGGGCTCACTAAGAATCAAATACCCTTCACAGTCAACACTTGCTTCCAGAGCTTCTAGTTGGTAGGCTTCTATGAAAAACAGAAAGAGCATTGCCTTATTGTACAATTACTGACAGAGTTTGAAGAGAGTGTTAAAATCAAACATGAACAGATTCACAAAGTTCCATTTTCATTATGTTCCTAAGATGAAAATCAAACACAAATCATAACTAGTATTTATTAAACACCATGGACCAGACACCATACTGAGCCCTTTATAGACAGTCCCCCAACTTATAATAGTATGACTTAAGATTGTTCAACTAAGATGATGCAAAAGTGCACCCAGATAGCCATTCTGTTTTTCACTTTCAGTATGGTATTCAATTACATGAGATATTCAAAATAGGCTCTATTACAAAATAGGCTTTATGTTAGATGATTATGCCCAACTATGGGCTAAGTGTTCTGGGCATGTTTAACGTAGGCTGGACTAAGCAATGATGTTCAGTAGGTTAGGTGTATTAAATGTATTTTTGAGCAGGACATGGTGGCGCACACTTGTAATTCCAGTACCTGGGAGGCTATGACAGGAGGATCGCAGGTTTGCGGCCAGCCTCAGCCTCAGCAACTTGGCAACTTAGCAAGGGAGGCCCTCTGCAATTTAGTGAGACCCTGTTTCAAAAAATAAAACAGGGCTAGGAGTGTAGCTCAGAAGAATGGCCCTGAGTTCAAGCTCCAGTACCACCAAAAAAAAAAAAAAATTCTGACTTGGTATTTTCAATTTACGATAAGTTGAGGAGCATTTGTTTTAAGAAACTTTTCCCAGATCACAGTTAAAATTGGCAGAACAAAAGCTTGAACCCAGGCATACAGACTCCAGAGCCATGGTCTTAAGCACTATGACATACCCTTCTCCTATGAAGTAAACAAAAATACAGTAAATTCTATTATAAGCAGCCAATTTAATCAAGAGTAGTAGCATAGGAGCTAGGTATCTGGTATGAATCCCTTCATACCATATCCCCCAAGATTTAAATCCTTTAGATACTTACTATCAATTCCTTGCTAGTAGACCATACTATATTATTATTTTTTTTCTCTCTCTCCTCCCCCCCACACACAACCCAAACTTTCTCTACATATATGTAGTAAGAAAACTCCATAATGATTATAATAACAGTACCTTCTTGAGTGCTGGGAACAGTGTATACATTGCCCTTAAATATATTTAACCCTTAAATCAACCTTAAAAGCAGGCATGATTCCTATTTATCTAACCCCCTTTCATAGAGGAGGAAATGGATGCTCAGGAGTATTATATAACTTACCAAATTCTCAAAACTAAAATATAGCACAATATCTCCCAAAAAGTCTATGCTATTCCAATCTGCACCAATGCCTCCTTAGCTTATAACACAGCTGGGGTAAATCACGCAGGCCAAGTTTTGAGCATGCGTATTTCCACCCATCTTGCCTCAACCTCCACACTTTGCTGTTTCTCCATCCCATCTTGGTTTACAGAATTACATTTACATTGATTGTGCCTGTGAACAGAAGGGCATTTCCCAAAATGCCAACCTGCCCCTTGGGACAGGTGTCAGCACGGTGTGGAAAGTCCCTGCGGAATCATCTAGCACAGTGGCTAAGAGCTTGGCCCTGGGTATAGGCAGATCTCTACTGGAAGCCTGGCTTCATCTCTTATCTCTGACCTGGAAAATTTTACGTACCTGATACAGGCTTAATTTTTCTCTTTGTACAATGGAGAATAGCCCTTCCAGGGCTACTGTGAGGAAAGAGTGAGCACCCATTATAAATCAAGAAGAAAGGCGACATAATCCTGCACTCACATCCCAGAGGCCACAGACAAACAACTGACATAATATCATACACCAGGTGGTAGTAAGTAGTGTAGAGGGAATTAAAGCAAAGTGAGGGGGATGCATGAAGCAGAAAATGGTGGTGGTGGGAGCTGCCTTTTGTAAGGGGTGGCCAGGGGAACTTCTGCTTAGGAAGTGAAGAAAGAAGAGCCCCCCCCCCAAAAAAAAGGAAGCAAAGGAGAAAGTCATGACCCCTGGGAGACTCCAGGGCAAAGACCCACCAGTGCAGGGCAGGACAATTCATCTGATCAGGAACTGCAGCAAGGAAGCCAGTGTGGCTGGGATGGAGGAAGGCAGGGAGAGAGAGGCAGGAGCTGTTATCTGAGATGAGGGTGGAGTCAGGTCATAATGAGAGTGGCCAGACAAATCCCATAAGGATGTTGGCTGTTACTCTCAGTAAGAGGGGAATGATTGAAGAATTCTGAGCATAGCAATGAGCACATTTGCCTTGAACGGAAAGGAACATTTAGAGGAGATAATTTATACAAAGCTCTTGGCACAGTGTTTGACAAATGTTGTTGTGCTATTACTTTTATCATTAGAAATACTATTGTGAAATAGAGCTACTGTGAGATGCTAGGGTTTTGATAGATCTTGCTGTTAACATCTTCTCTATAGATAAAAGCTAAGGCACCATCTATCAGTCTCTGTTTACTCTCTGCCTCTGTTCTCCTTTGTTCTTCCATTCATCCTCTTATCTCCTTTCTTCTTTCTTCTCCTGCCCCTGTCCCCTTTCCTCTCTACCCTGTACTCTCTCTATGCCTCTGTAATCTTTAGCTTTGCTTTCTTCTTCCTTCTGTGCTATTCCAATCTGCATTTCTTCTGAGGAAGAGGAATACAAAGAGACTTCTTGAGGTCAGTCAGCAAGCTTTAATATGGGAAAGAAAAGGAGGCAAACAGAGGCAGTGTCTCCTCATGCCTAGGAGAGAGGGAGCCTGAGCCTAGAAGCAGGATGGTGGTACCTGTGCCGGCTGCAGCCACTCCGACAGCCAAGGGTGGGCAACATGGCTAGGTGATCAGCTTTCCCTTAGAAACAGAACCCAGGATCCTGAGGGATTAGGATGACAGGCAGGTAGGACTCGATGAGTCATGAGGAAAGAGCAGAGCTGATATAGTGTGTGACCCAGGAAGGCTTGGGGAAGGGACTGAGAGAGATTAGGGTGTCCCCAACAAGGGAATAGAGAACATAAGACCTCACCTTCTCCTGCCTCACAGTGTTTTTTATAGCTCCTACTCTCACAGTGTGTGCTGGGGAAGAGATGGACCGGTAAGCTCCAGAGAATGATATTTACTCAGCCCTTTTGTATACCAGCATGAAACTCATTTTTATGTACATTTTCTCATTTAAATCTAACAATTCTGTAAGAGAAAGCAGCATATTATTCCAGATCTGGCCATTTTCAAAATTCTTTCTTTTTTTTTTTTTTTTTTTTTCC
>PVJS01027391.1:0-26276 GCA_004027185.1 Glis glis | reverse complement strand
CAAAAAAAAAAAAAAAGAAATATCAAATATGGCTGGGGAAGTAGCTAGGAGGTAGAATGCCTCTGGGTTCAATCCCCAGTACCAAAATAAAAAAAGAAAAGAATATGAGTCAAAATATGGAGAGGAAATTAGTTCAAATTTAGAACATAATAATATTGGCTAATACTTAAAAAATGTCTGCCATATACTAAGTAATGTTCCAAGCCCTTTACATGTATCAGTTTATATAATCCTCACAAAAACCTTATGATGTAGGTACTATCCTTATTCCTACTTCATAGCTGGGGACAATCAGTGGCAGTTACGTAGTTTACCAAGGCTCGACAGTTAGCAAGTGATGGAGCTAAACTTTCTGTCTTTAAACTTCTTCTTATTATTCTTAATATGCTTTTATTGGTACATTATAGTCTCACATCACAATGTAAATCCTGTTGACAGTGACATACATGCACATAGTACTTGGTGGCCCCCCGCCTCCCCATCTCCCCCTTCCCAATACAGAGTAGTGAGATTGACATTGGTATTTTCACATATGTACACATAGTCGGCGGTAGTATTTCCATTAATGAACCTCACTCTTCCCCCTCCCCTTCCCCTAGACCACCTCCCTGGCTCCGCTGAGGCTTCTCCTCCATTATCTGGAGTCCCTCTGGTATCCCAGTTACTCCCTAGCTTCTGCATATTAGAGAAAACATATGACCTTTCACTTTCTGTGACTGGCTGATCTCACTTAACATAATGTTCTCCAGGTCCTTCCATTTTCTTGCAAATGACATAATTTTGTTCTTTATTGCTGAGTAGAATTCCATTGTGTGTATATCCCATAATTTTGTAATCCATTCATCTGTTGATGGACACCTAGGTTGGTTCCATAATTTGGCTATTGTGAATTGTGCTGCTATGAACATGGATATGCATATATTACGGTAGTTCTCTGGTTTCAGTCCCTTTGGAAAGATACCCAGGAGTGGTACACCTGGATCATAAGGTGGATCCATTCCCAGTTTTCTGAGGAATCTCCACACTGATCTCCATAGCAGCTGAACTAATTTGCACTCCCACCAACAGTGTAGAAGAGTTCCTATTTCCCCACATCCTCGCCAGCATTTATTGTTGTTTGACTTTTGATGATTGCCATTCTGATTGGGGTTAGATGGATTCTCAATGTAGTTTTGATTTGCATCTCCCTGATTGCTAATGATGTTGAACACTTTTTCATGTATTTATTGGCCATTTGTATCTCTTCTTTTGTGAAGTATCTATTCAATTCAATTGCCCATTTCTTGATTGGGTTATTTAAACTTCTTATTATAATAAAATCAGATTTATAGAAAAGTTGCAGGAATATTATAATAAACTCTCTTCATGTAGATTCACTTGTTATTAACATTTTCTTACACTTGCCTTTTCTTGTTCTTTTTTGCTTTTGGTTTTGATGAATTATTTGGATGAAGTCACAAAGATAATTTCTTTTATTTCTAAATATTCAAATGTGATCTCCTAAGAACAAGAGGATTCTCTTCTCTAACCTCAGTGTGTTTACAAAATTCTGAAAACTTAGCACTGATATATTATTATTTAATGTATAGTTTATATTCAAATTGAAATGATTATCCTAGTACTGTTCCTAATTCTAATATCACCTTTTCTCCCCCAATCCAGAATCTAATCCTGTATGACACATTGAATTTAGTTGTCCTTTTTCCTTGGTCTACTTTAATCTGGAACTTCATTAAAAACTAATTCTTTGTTTTTAATGAAATTCACATATTAAAAAGAACACAGGCAGCCCGGCATGGTAGCACATGCCTGTCATCCCAGTACTTGGGAGGCTAAGACAGGAGGATCACAGGTTCAAGACCAGCCTCAGCAACTTAGTGAGCCTCTCAGTAACTTAGCGGTCCTCCTGTCTCAGCCTCCCAAGTACTGGGATTACAGGGTGCGCTACCACGCCCGGCTCATATGTACTTTTATCTTGTATCCCAGGAGCACTGTTGGACATACGTGTAAAGTGGTGGTTAAGACTCTGTTAATTATTCAGTTGATAGCTGCTATGTAGTTGATTTACAAGAATAATGAAAAGAGCTCCTATTTTGCCAAACTTGTCTTCCCAGCTGCCCAGGGAACTCCACTTGGACTTGTACATTTCTGGGTCAGCCCTCCAGGAGTTTATGTCATCTCTGGGCCAGGGAACGTGTGCGCTCCGCAGACACCTTGTCAAGGTAAGGTGTGGGGGGAGGTTCTTGAGAGGTGGACGAATGCACCAGAGACGCACAGGTCTCCTCACTGCAGCCTTGCTTCAGCTCCACTGCAGGACAAGCAGCAGAGGTTGGGCTGGGACAATGATGGAGTCTGTGACAGTTTCCAGACTGAAACCCAGCGGCAAGTTGGTAAATAACCAGGTTTACAGTTCAGACTTACATTACTCTGTGTGTGTGGGTGTGTGTGTGTGGGTGTGGTACTAGGGATGGAACACAGTGTCATTCTACCTCTGAGCTACACCCCCAGCCCTTTTTATTTTTTGTTTGGAAACAGGGTCTTGCTAGGTTACTGAGAGTCTCACTAAGTTGCTGAGACTGTCTTCAAACCTGTGATCCTCCTGTGATCACGCAAAAAAAAAAAAAATGTGGTTCGTTACCTTCTGGTGGGACACAGAAGGTCTCCTGGTGCTGCCAAAAGATCCCAAAATGCAGGCCCTTTTTGGGGTTCTCTTTGGAGCCTGATGTGCATATCCATGGGCTTTTAGTTTTATATACAACTAAAGGCTACTTATTTTGTAACCTTTAATAATTACCTTGGTTTCTGAAGATTATTAAAACACAATACCCATAATCTAAAAGTAACTATTATTAGGGTTTTTATTCTGAGGTAAATTTTACATAACATATAATTAACCTGAATGTAAGAGGGAATGCATCTAATTCCTCGCCATTACGTATGCTGTTAGCTGTATGGTTTTTGTAGATTTTTTTTTTCAGCCCTGGGATTACAAGCGTGCGCCACCATTCCCGGCTTGTAGATTTTTTTTTTTTTAATAAAATTGGGTGGCTGGGTGTGGTGGTGAGCGCTTGTAATCCCAGTACTTGGGAGGCTGAGATAGGAGGATCACAGACTCGAGGCCAGCCTCAGCTACTTAGTGAGGTGCTCTGCAACTTAGTGAGACCCTGTTTCAAAAGAAAGAATAAAAAATAGGGCTGGGGGTGTAGCTCACATGTAGAATGCCCCTGGGTTCAATCCCCAGTACCACAAAAAAATAATAATAAAGTTGGGTATGTTTTCCTCTATTCTAAAATTGCCATGATATATTTGTTTGTTTATTTATTTATTTAGTACTGGGGATTGAATTCAGGGGCATTCTACCTCCAAGCTACACCCCCAGCCCTATGCTAGGTTGATGAGAATCTCACTACTTGCTGAGGCTGTCCTCAAACCTGCTATCCTCCCGTCTTAGCCTCCGAAGTATTGGGATTACAAGTGTGTACCATCACGCCTGGCTTTTATTTTATTGATTAATTTATTTGAGACTAGGGATTGAACCCGGGGACATTCTACCTCTAAGCTACACCCTATCCCTATTTTATTTTGGTACTAGGAATTGAACCCAGAGGCATTCTACCTCCAAGCTATACCCCCAGGCCGATTTTATTTCTTATTTGGAAACAGGGTCTCACTGCGTTGCTGAGAGCCTTGCTAAGTTGCTGAGGCTGACCGTGAACCTGCGATCCTCCTGTCTTAGCCTCCCAAGTACTAGGATTACAAGCGTGCTCCACTACACCCAGCTCTCTCTTTCTCTCTTTTTTTAAAAAATTTGAAACAGAGTCTTACTAATTTTCAGAGGATCTCTCTAATTTGCTGAGGTTGGCCTTGAACCTGTGATTCTCCTATCTCAGCCTCCCAAGTACTGGGATTATAGGTGTGCGCCACCATGCCCGGCACCCCCAACCCTTTTTACTTTGAAACAGGGCCTCGCTAAGTTGGTGAGGCTGGCCTCGAGCCTATGATCCTCCTGTCTCAGCCTCCCAAGTCTGGGATTCCAGGTGTGTGCCGCCATGCCCGGCTTGAAATGTTAATTTCTAGAAATGCTAATTTCCAGCATTTTCTTTTGATTCTTTATCTCAGCATTTCCAGTGTGAGTTGGTTTTTCCTTGTGTTAAGGTCTGGATCTGGAATGTTCCTGAAGCTCACGTGTTGAAGGCTTGGTCCCAGCTAGTGGCACTCCTGGGAGGAGGTGGGGCCTAGGGGGAAGGATTGTCACTGGGCCTGTCCCCAAGGCTGTGTCTGATCCCTGGCCCCTCTCTGCTTCCTGGTGCCACGAGGTGAGCACCTCTGCTCCACAGTACCCTCCTCCAGGGTGCTCTGCCCTGCTGAAGGCCTCAAGGGACAGGGACAAGTGACTGTGGGCTGAAGCCTCTCAACTGTGAGCCAAAATAAATCTTTCCTTCTTTAAGTTGATTTTCTCAGGTATTTCATCGCAGTGATGGAAGGCTAGCACATTTCACTATAATGAACTACCTGAGATAATTAACTTATAAAGAGAAAAGGGGCCGGGCGTGGTGGTGTACGCCTGTAATCCTAGTACTTGGGAGGCTGAGACATGAGGATAGCAGGTTTGAGGCCAGCCTCAGCAACTTGGCAAGACCCTCAGCAACTTAGTGAGATTCTATTTCAAAATAAAAAATAAAATATGGCTGAGGGTGTACCTTGGAGGTGGAATACCCCTGGGTTCAGCCTCTAGTACCAAAAAAAAAAAAAGAAAAGAAAAGAAAAAGCGAGAGAGAGAAAAGGGTTATTTGCTTGCGCACAATTTTGGAGGTTCTAGTCCCTGATGGATTGGCCCTATTATTTGGGGGCTGTGGCAAGGGAGCAGAGCATGATGGGAGTGCATAGTGGAGCAAAACTATTCACCCCATGGTCAGGAAGCAAAGAGAGGAACAGGAAGAGGTTGGGTCCCCCAGTCTCCTTCAGGGGCCCCGCTCACAATGACTTAAGGGCCTTCCATGAGGCCCCTCCTCCGAATGGTCCCCAGCACCTCCCAGTAAGCCACCAGGGGCCAAGGCACACAGGACCTTCTGGGGACATTCAAGACCTCACCTGTGGCACCCTACTTACTATCCATTTGTTCCCGCATAATTATCTACTTTTTCCTTGAGAGCCTTTGATAATCATAGTTAAGTTTTCAATCTGATATTTCCAAAATCTGTGTCCTATCTGAGATAGTTTTGACGCTTGTTTTGGATCTTCAGGCTATGTTTTTTCTTGCCTTTTGTTATGCCTTGTGGTTTTTTGGTCAAAAGTTGGACATGATATATTGAGTTATAGAAACCGAGGTATCTAGGTTTTTAGTGTGTGCTTTTATACCCACCTGGCTAGGAGTTAGACTGCGTTTGAAGCCGGGCGTGGTGGCGCACGCTTGTAATCCCAGTACTTGGGAGGCGGAGACTGGAGGATCCGGGTTCGCGGCCAGCCTCAGCTACTTAGTGAGGCCCTCTGCAACCTCGTGAGACCCGGTTTCCAAATAAAGTATAAAAAATAGGGCCGGGGGTGTAGCTTGGAGGTAGAACCCCCCGGGTTCAATCCCCGGTACCGCAAAAAAAAAAAAAAATAGACTGCGTTTGATGTTTGCGCTGGTTGTAGGTACCGGAGGTTTCAGTTTCTTCTGATACCCCCCATTGTCTTTGGTTTTCCCTAAGAACTCTTTCTTAAATAAAGTGTTTATCATGAATCTCTCTCAGTTATCATACAAAAAATCCAGCTACTGGCTCATGCTTCCGGTAAGGTGATTTCTACTGTGATTCTCTGAATTCACCTGTTTCTCCATGTTTTGGGGTGGTGGCATGCCACATGCCCTCAATTATTTGATAGATCTAGGAAAAATCATTGATTTTAAGTGTAGCTCATATGTGTGTGTGTGTTACTGGGGATTGAACCCAGGGGTGTTCTACATCTGAGCTATACCCCGAGCCCTTTTTTTAATTTTTAATTTTTTTTGTGGTACTGGGGATCGAACCCAGGGGCGTTCTACCTCCGAGCTACACCCCAAAATAAAGAATAATTTTTATTCTTTATTTTGAAACAGGGTCTCACTAAGTAGCTGAGGCTGGCCGCGAACCCGGATCCTCCTGTCTCAGCCTCCCAAGTACTGGGATTACAAGCGCGCTCCACCACGCCCGGCCTATATAATATTATAAGCAGTTA
Source organism: Glis glis (assembly GCA_004027185.1). Classification (NCBI taxonomy): domain Eukaryota; kingdom Metazoa; phylum Chordata; class Mammalia; order Rodentia; family Gliridae; genus Glis; species Glis glis. The sequence continues at coordinate 20,081 of PVJS01027391.1, read as the reverse complement.
GCTCAAGCATACATGTGGATTACAATAAAATAACTCTGTTATAGTCCATCTTGACCCAGTTAAGTCACTTTAGGGAATGAAGCCCAAGGAACTGGAGCTCATGTTGATTGTAATATTAATTGGAAAATTAGAAACAACATGCTCTCCAACAACAGGGAGATTAATTAACATCAATCCATATGATGAAATATTATCCAGTTTTTAATGTATGAAATAAATTAATAATATTTTTTTTGCGATAGCGGGGATTGAAGCCAGGGGATTTCTACCTCTGAGCTACACCCCCGGCCCTATTTTTTATACTTTATTTTGAAACTGGGTCTCACGAAGTTGCGGAGGGCCTCACTAAGTAGCTGAGGCTGGCCACGAACCCAGATCCTCCGGTCTCTGCCTCCCAAGTACTGGGATTACAAGCGTGCGCCACCACGCCCGGCTCTGAAATAAATTAATAATATAAAGAAGCTGAGCACAGTAGCACACACCTGTTATCCCAGTACTTGGGAGGCCGAGACAGGAGGATCATAGGTTCACGACCAGCCTCAACAACTTAGCAATGTCCTCAGCAACTTAGTGAGATCCTGTTTTAAAATAAAGAATAAGCCAGGCATGGTGGCGCATGCTAGTAACCCCAGTACAGGAGGATCACAGGTTCGAGGCCAGCCTCAGAAACTTAGCAAGGCCCTCAGCAACTTAATGAGACCTTGTTTCAAAAAAAAGGGGGAGACTGGGAATGTAGCTCACAGGTGGAATGCCCCTGGGTTCAATCCCCATTATTATTAATAATAATAAGAAGAAGAAGAAGAAAAAGAAGAAGAAATTTCTTATATTAGTGGAAGAGTGTCAGGTAAAATATTATATAGCCAATATGCTTGTGATTGTATAAAAGATAGTAACAGAAATTCTACAAAGAAATATGCCAGTACTTGGGAGGCTGAGACAGGAGGATCAGTTTCGCAGCCAGCCTCAGCAACTTAGTGAGGCACTTTGTAACTTAGTGAGACCCTGTTTCAAAATAAAAATAAAATAGGTTTGGGAGTGTAGCTCAGAAGTAGAATGATCCTGGGTTCAATCCCCAGTATCACACACACACACACACACACACACACACAAAAGCCAAAATACGCCGGGCGTGGTGGCGCACGCTTGTAATCCCAGTACTTTGGGAGGCGGAGACCGGAGGGTCCGGGTTCGCGGCCAGCCTCAGCGCGCATGCGCGTGCGCACGATCGATCAATCGACCGATCGATTGATCTATCTCTCTCTCCTCTCTCCTCTCTCTCTCCTCTCTCTCTCCTCTCTCTCTCTCTCTCTCTCTCTCTCTCTCTACCTAGTGAGGCCCTCCGCAACTTCGTGAGACCCGGTTTCAAAAATAAAGCATTAAAAAAAAATAGGGCCGGGGGCGTAGCGCGGAGGTAGAACGCCCCTGCGTTCAATCCCCGGTACCGCAAAAAAAAAAAAAAAAAAAAAAAAAGCCAAAATACTAAGCATGTGTCTTTGGTGATGGACTTACAGATGACTTTTTTTCTTTATTCACCTCTTTTCCTCTATTTTCCAAATACATATTCCTTATTGAGCATATATTACTTTATTTACAATCAAAACAAACTTTATTAAGTAAAATATGTATCTATGTACAATTTTTTTGTGTGTATATGTGGTACTAGTGACTGATCCCAGGGGCATTTTACCTCTGAGCTACACCCCCAACCCCTTTTATTTTTTATTTTATATTTATCGTCCTGTCTCAGCCTCCCAGTAGTGCGATTGCAGGCCTGCACCACCACTGTCCACTTTTCATGTTAACTTGGATCTCTCTTCAACAGGAAATGGTAGCTAAAGAAAAGGTTTTAGCTTTATTCTGCCTGAATTCTCTTCTTGTCTTAGTTTGCTTCAGTGTTTTTTTGTTTTTTTTTGTAGTACCGGGGATTGAACCCAGGGGTGTTCTACCTTCGCGCTACACCCCCGGCCCTATTTTTTTATATTTTATTTTGAAACCGGGTCTCACGAAGTTGCGGAGGGCCTCACTAAGTAGAGAGAGAGAGAGAGAGAGAGGGAGAGAGAGACACGGAGAGAGAGCGAGCGCGCTGAGGCTGGCTGCGAACCCGGATCCTCCGGTCTCCGCCTCCCAAAGTACTGGGATTACAAGCGTGCACCCCCACGCCCGGCTTTCAGTGTTATTTATGTTTTTCTTCCTTCTCGTTTATTTTTTGTCCCCAGGGTAACTGAACTTTTTTCCTTCTGACATTCCCAGTTATTGTCTATGGAGCCTCACCTGCAGCCTGCGGAGCTCCCCCAAGACATGGTGCTCCCGCAAGATATGGTGCTCCACCAGGATACAGCGCTCCTCCAGGATACAGCGCTCCTCCAGGATACGGTGTTCCCCCAGGATACAGCGCTCCCCCAGGATACGGTGCACCACCAGGATATGGTGCTCCTGCTGCGGGATACGGAGCTCCCCCAGGATATGGGGGGCCCTCCTCAGGATGTGGAGGCCCGCCTTCTGGATATGAAGTTCCATCCCCGCCTCCCAGATACGAAGCCCCACCTGCAGGATACGGACTCTCCACCTCAGGACCCAGATCCTCCCCTCCAGCCTCCCAAGCAGCCCCGCCTACGGGATCTCAAGTGGGGAACCCCAGATTTGTGGCTGCCCAGAATCCTAGATACGAGGCTCCCCCCTCTACCTCATCTTCTCAAGGCCGTTATCCCCCATCTAAGATGTAGGCCTTGAAGTGAGGCTTCACCCTAACATTGAAGTGCAGATAAGGGCGAGGCCTGGGGGTTTTGATCATGGGCCTGTCTCGGTAGTTGCCGCAGCTCTTGGAAAGGCAATCTTAAGGGAGGCTAAGCTTTACTTACATGTCTAGATTTTAGAAGCGGAGTCAAGTCTTGATCAGCTAGGGTAAAGGAGGAGTAGCATCGTAGGGCTAGTTCCCCGAAAATGTGACTGAAATATACCTTGAATGTGAGTTTGGAAAAAGCTTCCTGCCTTTCTCCTCATCCCTGCTCAAGCAGCACTGTGCTCCCTTCGCCAGGCACTAAGATAGGTGCTCAAAATATCATGTTGCACACAGCTGTTCTTCACAACACTCTACATTAGTGAAAGGATGACATAACCTAAATTCCCAATAATGAGAGACAATTTTATAAATGATGATATATCCACACAATGGAGTATTATGCATCTGTTGAAAATGATGTCTAGTGGTAGAAAGAGCAGCCTTTGAGAAGACCATAAGAACAAAGCTACACCTCCAGCCCTTTTTATTTTTTATTTGGAAACGGTCTCACTAAGTTGCAGAGGGCCTTGCTAAATTGCTGAGACTGGCTTCAAACCTGTGATCCTCTTGCCTCAGCCTCCTAAGTACTGGGATGACAGGCATACATTGCCACGTCCAGCCTGAACCCCTTTTATAACAAATACTTACTGTGTAACAGGTATTTTGTAATGTGTCCTTTACTTCAATGAAATTCGCAGACAATTGCACATGAATCTATACTATTCCAAGCCAAATCAATGATACCATAAATGTGATGTAGAGAGAAAATAAAAGTAGTTTATGGTAAAAATAATTTAAGTGTTTTAGTATATAAAGGCTTAGATTTCACCACACTAGAAGACATAATGAATTAATCATGTACTCACCCCTCATATATATAGACTGGCCACAGGTGTAAACACTAGAAATACTGACTGATGCGAGTGTGCCATATTGGTGACTTGAACACCATTCCATTGGCAGTGCTGTTTTCCAAGGAACAGTCCTTGAAAAATTTCCAAATAAAACAGTTTAGTTTTCCCTTGATTTCTACAATGGTTGAATTCCTGAAAAGATTAATATATATTAAAATAATGTAAAATAGGGTTAGACTCATCTTGAGTGTTGACAGACACGTTTCACCTATAGCAATGGCCCGAGAGAGCCACTTGCAAGCCATGGGGGGGGCAGTTCTTTGTTATGAGGGACTGTCCTGTGCCTTTCAAGATATGGAGAGTGAGGCCGGGCATTGTGGCGCACGCTTGTAATCCCAGTACTTGGGAGGCAGAGACTGGAGGATCCGGGTTCACGGCCAGCCTCAGCTATTTAGTGAGGCCCTCCACAACTTTGTGAGACCCGGTTTCAAAATAAAGTATAAAAAATAGGGCCGGGGGTGTAGCTTGGAGGTAAAATGCCTCTGGGTTCAATCCCTGGTACCGAAAAAAAAAAAAAAAGATATGGAGAGTGACTTCCAATTGCGACAACCAAAAATGCCTCCACTTATTTCCTGATCGCCCCCTGGGGCTCTCCCATCCCCTCTGAGACCCACCATTTTAGACTATTTCAAAGTTTTCGGTGCCTCAGCAGTGTCAGTCTCCCACTCTGACCAGGTCTGACCAGATTCCTAATTTCATTGGCCTTATTTTTAAATTTTCTTGTAGGCTCATGAAGCATGAGGCCCTAAAAATATTATACCAATTTGTGTGTGTGTGTGTGTGTGTGTGTGTGTGTGTGTGTGTTCCTGGGGATTAGACCCAGGAGCATTCTACTTCTGAGCTACACCCCCAGCCTTATTTTATTTTTTATTTGGAAACAGGGTCTTACTAAGTTGCTGAAAGCCTCACTAAGTTGCTGAAGCTGTCCTTGAACTGGTATCCTCCTGTCTCAACCTCCCAGGTACTGGGATTACAGGCATGCACCACTGTGCCCAGTTTATGCCAAGTAGTTTTAGGTCTTATATAGCAGGAAGGTTTCAGGAGCTCTAAGTTTACAATATTAATGGACTCACAAGATGTTTAAGTCAATATTTTTCCTGTGCATATTTTGTATATAGTTGAAACTATGCTATATGTACAGTGTTTCACCTGATATTATTTTACATTTTCATTGCTTTTTGTTTTGGTTTTGCTACTGGGAATATTGCTAGTGGCTACATAATATTCTAAGAGAGAGTTGCAGCATAACCTATTTTTTCAATACCTATTTTAAGGAATTTGAATTTTTTCCAGGTTTTTGCTATTACAAAGAACTTTGTGATTAACTTTTTGTGTGTGTATGGTACCGGGGATTGAACCCAGGGGCATTCTACCTCTGGGCTACACCCCCCAGACCTATTTTTTTTTATTCTTTATTTTGCTTTTTTTTTTCAGTACTGGGGATTGAACCCAGGGGCATTCTTCCTTTGAGCTACAACCCCAGCCCTATTTTTTATTCTTTTTTTTTGAAACAGGGTCTCACTAAGTTGCAGAGGGCCTCACTAAGTAGCAGAAGCTGGCCGCGAACCTGCATCCTCCAGTCTCAGCCTCCCAAGTACTGGGATTACAAGCATGCGCCACCACGCCCGGCTATGATTAACTTTTTTGTGTATAGAGCTTTTTAAAATTTTTTGGATGATTCCTTTAAGATAGGTTAGACTCAAGCTGGGCGTGGTGGCGCACGCTTGTAATCCCAATACTTTGGGAGGCGGAGACTGGAGGATCCGGGTTCGCGGCCAGCCTCAGCTCTCTCACTCTCTCTCTCCCTGTCTCTCTCTCTCTCTCCTTGGTGAGGCCCTCCGCAACTTCGTGAGACCCGGTTTCAAAATAAAGTATAAAAAATAGGGCCGGGGGTGTAGCGCGGAGGTAGAACGCCCCTGGGTTCAATCCCTGGTACCACAGGAAAAAAAAAAAAAGATAGGTTAGACTCATCTTTCCCCAAGGAAACCAGGTAAATATTAATATTATGTGAAGAGGGCATTACTGGGTCAAATCTATTAGAGAAAGCCAGATAAACTGGTTTCTTTACTTCACAACTTCTCAGAACCTTGAATATACTAATGAACACCATAAATCTCCAAGAGGGAGAGATTTTCAAAATTTATAGTTTTTTTTCAAGATTATTTGACCTAAGAATATTTTATTCACTAAACATTGTGTAAAAGCTATTAGTGGAACAAACTTTAGGAAACACTTTCTGGAATGATGACATGTTAGAACTAAAATGGACATCAGGTGTCTGCAGTGGCTAAACCTTAAAGCTCTTTCCAGCAATGAAAACAAGTCAAAGACCATTCTGTAACAGGGCCTGCTTCTGACCCTGGCAGCTAACAGATGACCTGTTTAAAAGTTGATGTTTAGCCAGGCATGGTGGCACACACTTGTAATCCCAGTACTTGGGAGGCTGAGGCTGAGAGAGGAGGATCGTGAGTTTGCGGCCAGCCTCAGCTACTTAGTGAGGCCCTCCACAACTTAGTGAGACCCTGTTTCAAAATAAAAGAATAAAAAAATAGGGATGGGGGTGTAGCCAGGAGGTGGAATGCCCTGGGTTCAATCCCCCGGTACTGCAATAAAGAAAGAAAGAAAAGAAAGAAAGAGAAAAAAAGAGAGGGAGGGAGGGAGGGGGGAGAGAGAGAGAGAGAGAAAGAGAGAGAGAGAGAGAGGAGAAAGAAAGAAGAAAGAAAGAAGAAAGAGAACGAAAGAAAGAAAGAGAAAGAAAGAAAGAAAGAAGAAAGAAAGAAAGAAAGAAAGAAAGAAAGAAAGAAAGAAAAAAGAGAAAGAAAGAAAGAAAAAAGAGAAAGAAAGAAAGAAAGAAAAAATGAAAGTTGAGCTGGGCGTGGTGGTACACGCTTGTAATCCCAGTACTTGGGAGGCAGGATCACAGGTTCAGGGACAGCCTCAGCTACTTAGTAAGGCCTCCGCAACTTAGTGAGACCCAGTTTCAAAATAAAGAATAAAAAAAATAGGGCTGGGAGTGTAGATGGGAGGTAGAATGCCCCTGGGTTCAATCCCCAGTACCCCCCCAAAAAAGTTGATGTTTTTCCCTCTTTCCCTCCTTTGTCCTCCCCCTTTCCTTCTCCCATTGTTCACAACATGCTCTTATCAGTTTACTGACCAAAGGGATGAAGACCTGGCACCTGGTACCTGTGGGTCTGAGAAAGAACCAACTCAAGGATGACTGAGACATGAATTGTGCGCCTTCTCATGCGCACACCTGCGTGACCCGGAAGAGCTGACTCTTTTTTTTTTCTTTTTTGGTTCTGGGGGTTGAACCCAGAGGCATTCTACCTCCGAGCTATACCCCCAACCCAATTTTTTATTCTTTATTTTGAAACAGGGTCTCACTAAGTTGCAGAGGGCCAAACTAAGTAGAAGAGCTGACTCTTAAAAGGGACTTGATTCCTTTGTTCGGGGAGAATCCGGGACTTGTTCCTGAACACTTAAGTTCACTGGTTTCTCCGATTTGCTAGCAAATCAATAAATATCTTTTTTCCTTCTTCCCAAAGACATGTCCCAATTATTTGATTTGGCAAATTGGGGCAGGTACTGGAATTTGGTTACAAAGAGCATCATGTCCAGTTTATCCAGAATGGGAGAGCTCCTTGAAGAAGATATATAATAGCGTTCAAAGTAACTGCTGCTTCCTCTTTTCATTACTGTCATACAGTCATGGGTCTAGGAAGCTGGAAGAACACAGGGACTGCCCCTTCGCCTAGGCCACTGGCGTGAGGGGAGGACGTACAAAGGGAAACCAGGTATAACCTTTTTTTTTGCAGAACTGGGGATAGAACCCAGGGGCATTCTACCTCTGAGCTATATCCCCAGGCCTATTTTTTATTCTTTGTTTTGAAACAGGGTCTCACTAAGTTGCGCAGGCCTCACTAAGTAGCTGAGGCTGGCCGCGAACCCGGATCTTCCTGTCTCAGCCTCCCAAGTACTGGGATTACAAGCATGTGCCACCACGCCCGGCTTATAACCTTTTCCTAAATGTTCCAAACAGGGATTCCAGACCATACTACATATTAAACATGGGTCCCAAGATCTGACTCTTTTTTCCCCCAAATTTTGGAGGAAAATGACAAGATTTTTTTTAATAAGAGTTTCTTCTTGGCCGGGCGTGGTGGCGCACGCTTGTAATCCCAATACTTTGGGAGGCGGAGACTGGAGGATCCAGGTTCGCGGCCAGCCTCAGCTCTTTCTCTCTCTCTCTCTCTCTCCTCGTCTCTCTCTCTCTCTCTCTCTCTCTCCTTAGTGAGGCCCTCCGCAACTTCGTGAGACCCGGTTTCAAAATAAAGTATAAAAAAATAGGACCGGGGGTGTAGCGCGGAGGTAGAACAGCCCTGGGTTCAATCCCTGGTACCGCAAAAAAAAAAAAAAAGTTTCTTCTTTTGTTGCCTCCAAACCACTGTACATGGGCAAAAGTGACGAGAAGAAGAGAGAAGAGATTCTCCAAACCAGAGCAGGAGTGAGGTTGCCGCCTCTCGGTGTCTGCTGGAATGTGATGGTGAGTGGGGAACGGGGTCAATGGGCGATCCTCCTGTCTCAGCCTTCCAAGTACTGGGATTACAAGCGTGTGCCACCATGCCCAGCTTCTTTGTGTTCTTTTGTTAGGTGCATCCATGTTTATAATTGTTTTATCTTTTTGGTGGATTCACCCTTGTGTATGTGTGTGTGTGTGTATGTGGTACTAGGGATTGAACCCAAGGGCATTCTACCTCCAAGCTACACCCCCAGCTCTTTTTATTTATTGATTGTGAACAGGGTCTCGCTAGGTTGTTGAGATTCTCACTATGTTGCTGAGATTTTCCTTGAACCTATGATCCTACTATCTCAGCCTCCCAAGTATTGGGATTACAGGTGAGAGCCACCATACCTGGAAGATTCACCCTTTTAACATTAAACATTTAAAATTATAAACTCTCCCTGTCTCTAATAACAATTTTTTGTCTTAAAATATTTTTTCTGATATTAATGTCCCTCCAGTTCTCTTTGGTTACTATTTGGATGGTAAATCTTTTATTTACTTATTTAAACTTATTTTTACAGTACTGGGGTGCTCTACCCCCTAACCTACATCCCGGGCTTTTTCTTTTCTTTGGTATTGGGGATTGAACCCAGGGGTATTATACCTTTGAGCTGCATTCCCAGCCCTATTTTTTATTCCTTATTTTGAAACAGGGTCTCGCTAAGTTGTGGAGGGCTTCACTAAGTAGCTGAGGCTGGCCGTGAACCCGGATTCTCTGGTCTCAGCCTCCCAAGTACTGGGATTACAAGCGTGCGCCACCACACCCGGCCCTGGCTCTTTTTATTTTGATTCAGGGTCTAAGTTGCCAAGGCTGGCCTCAAATTTACAATCTTCCTGCCTCAGCTTCCTGAGCTGCAGAGCTGAGCTCCATTCTTTTAAGTTTTAATCTCTTATGTGTCTTTGACTTAATAGTATATGTTTTGAATAAAACATGTATTTGGAATGTGTGTGTGTGTGTGTGTGTGTGTGTGTGTGTTAAAGAGAGAGAGAGAGAGAGAGAGGCGGGCGTGCAATCCTCCTGTCTCAGCCTTGCAAGTACTGGGATTACCACTATGTCTGGCTTTTTTTTTTTTTTAAACAGTCTCAGCCGGGTGTGAGGCCCTCCGCAACTTAGTGAGACCTGTTTCAAAATAAAGAATAAAAAATTGGGCTGGGGATGTAGCTCGGAGGTAGAATGCCCCTGGGTTCAGTCCCTAGTACCACAAAAAATAAATAAAATATAGGACTGGGGGTGTAGCTCAGAGATAGAATGCCCCTGGGTTCCATCCCCAGTATCACACTCATACACACAGACACACAAAAAGTTGCCAAGGCTCTCCTTGAACCTGTATCCTCCTGTCTCAGCCTCCTAGTTACTAGGATTATAGGCGTGCGCCACCATGCCCAGCTACGAGGTGAGATTTGAAAGCAGCAATCTGTGCAGTGCCACCAGGGTCCCTAACTGAAGGTGCCCAGGCCCCACCCCCAGGTCCATATTACAACCACTTGACTGAAGAACAGCTTTATTGTCACCTCGGGAGCCAAGGTCTCCTTTCTGACCTCACTCCCAGGTGGAGTCAGCCAGCAAGGCCTTCGCGGGGTAGGAAAGCCAATCACACAATTCCCGAGAGTTCCGACAAGAGTCAGACCTCTACTCCTAATTAGATCAATTCCAAATCCTGATTTCAGAGTCAACAAGGTCGGAGGTTAGAGTCCTGATGGGCATCAGTGCCCTGCCTGTGGGGCTCAGGAGGGGGCCACGTTGTTCAGCGACGTCTGTGGGGCCATGGAATGAGACAGAGGCCACAGGAAATCGCCCCAGGGAAGCTCCCCAGAGGGTCCACACTTGGGCGGGCGTGGTACCTGGCCCTGCCGTCGCGCTGGGGTAGGATGGCGCAGCGCTGAGTGGGCCTGGGGAGGAGAGAAGCTGCCCGCTTGCCCTTGGCACGCACGGCTCCATGGGCTAGGCTCAGCGGGCCACCGCAGCCTGTCACATGTCCCGGCTCCTCACTCCTGGAACCTCTGCTGAGATAGATCCAGCTTCTTGACGGGATACAGGTACCACATCACCACCCCCGAAGGGTTGATGATCACTGTGAAGTTGGTCTCAGCCCGGAGGCCACTGATCACATCCCCTGAGAAGACGTTCTGGGCCTGCCGAGGGGAGGGACACACCGATGCCAGCATGAGAGGGCTGCAGAGGCCCCTGCAAGATGGAGGAGCCCGGGCCTGTGCCCTACAGAGGTGGGAGCCCCGAATCTCCCCTCACTTCTGTGCCAGCAAGGTCTGACCGGTGAGTGAGGAGCGGCCTGAGAGGTTAAGGGGACTCATTCATACATAGTAACTCTGTCTGCATTGCTGGAAAACACCAGGGCAGAGAACACCAGCCACAGCTCTCGGGGCCTGCAGCGGCCCCGCAGGCACCTGCCAGAGGCCGGGAAGCTCTCGGCCCGCTGTGTGTGAGCGAGGACCACCCCAGCCACGTCCCCCCAGGGAAATCAGAAGCCAGGTTGGGCTAGGGGCTCACCTCGTACACTCTGGACTCCGTGTAGTTCAGCTGCGCGAGGGAGGCGTGGTAGTGGTAAGGCATGTCCTTCCTGCGGCTGAAGAAGACCAGGGCACTAGCGTCACTGGACAGGGGCCGCTTGAACACTTCAATGTGGTCTTCATCCTGGGCACAAAAGATGGCTACTGGCTGCAATCTCTGCTCAGGGAGGCCCTCAAGTCCCCTTCCCGGCCCTCCCTTGAGCTCTGGGCCCTGTAGTCCACAGCTCTGTGTCACACAGAGGCTTGGGGACAATGCTACAGTCCTCTAGCACCCCAACTTATCTAACTCTACCTTCCTTCCCTGACTCAGCAGACACCCATGGGCACCTACTTTGCCAGGCCTCAGGCTAGGACACAGAGACAGACGCTGATGAGGCCCTACCTCGGAGGACCACAGGGTCATGGGAAGGATGACAGCGAAGTAGCGAGAGTGCCACGTGAGTGCTGCCCCAGACAGCCCCGGGGCTGGGGCCAGGGCGCTGCCCAGTGGGGATGAGAAGCCCTGCTCTGGGAGGATACACGGCAGAGCTAGCCTTGAGGGTGAACCCCACCCATCCTCTAGAAGGTTCCCCAAGCCCAGCTCTGTCATCAGCATCTCTGGCAGGGATTAGCGACCTCCTCTGGGTATCACCAGTCCTATAAGTAGTTTTGTAGATTTCTTTTTCCTAGGGCCAGGGATTTGCGTAAAGACCAAATGTTTTGGGGCGACACTGTTGAACTCATCTTGTTTGTACCAATTGTGTAGCCTTGGGGTAAAAAGTTACTGGGATTCTGGAAAGACTGTGCAGCTTGATGAGAAAATGTATCTAGAATGCCCAGCATGCAGCAGGTGCTCAATAAGTAGCAGACACTAGTAGTAGCAGTAGTACAGTCATGGTCCTTGGCTAAACCAATGCCTTAGACACTAGAGGGAAGCCCTGGTTCTCTGCAGGATGCCACCCATCTGCAGCAGCCCTGTGCCTCGCTTATTCCCCTGCACATGCATGGTGACATGTTCCCTGCCCCGACTCCCATGAGCTGTCGTGCTCTGGACTGCTCTCACCAGGCAAGAAGGGGGGCAGTCCCAGCTGTGGCCTCGACTGCACGCAACCAGGAGGGGACCCAGGAGGGGAGACCCAGCCCCCACACCACCCCCACTGTCCTCCAGACCAGCAGCCGTGTTCAGGGAAGCCCAGTTCCTTAGCCCTCTCCTCCTCATCCTTGCCCCTCACCCCAGTACCTTGAGAATCCTGCGTCCCTGGATGCCTAAGGGATCCTGGCTGATTTTGATCATGAGTGGATTCTGCAGAATGTCCACGTTCTGGGGGGAGATGGTACGCAGGTCTGTGGACATGAAGAGCGGGGCTGCCAGCACTGTCCACAGGGCCATCTGGGCCTGGGCTTGCTCAAAGCTGAGGCCAAAGTTCCCAACGAGCAGCTGGGAACAGAAGAAAGGAACAGTCAGCTCGCACTCCTCAGGGAGGTGGGCACGGGGGCCCTCACCAAGCCTGTGGCCAAGGCAAGAGCAGACGACTGGGGAAAGACAGCCACATGCGGGGGCCCGGCTGGCACAGCTGTGTGGCTTTGAGTGAGTAAGTCACTTCCTTCTGCACATCAGCTTTCTTATCTGTCAAGAGCACAGGGTCATGATATTCCTGGCTGTTTAGATGACCAGATGGGATTTTTTTTTTGGTGGTACTGCGGATTGAACCCAGGGCCTTGGACATGCTAGACACATTCCCTCCCAGGCCCTCACATATGCCAGGAGAGCTCTCTGTGGCTGAGCTATGTCTCCAGCCCTTTTTACATTTTGAGACAAGGTCTTGTTAAGTTGCCCAGGCTGGCCTTGAACTTGTGGTCCTCCTGCCTCAGCTTCCTGTGTAGCTAGAGTATCACAGGTATGTGCCACCATGCCCCGCTCAGATGGGGCCTTATTGCCAAAAGGTTTGTAAATGGGGATAACAAGTCAAGAAATATGCCCCAGGGGGCAGTGGTAGGACATCAGACCCGGACAGAGTCCCCACACGTGCCAGTGGCCACCACCTGCCGTCACCATAGCTGATGGGCCAAGGGGGACACTGAGCCCAGGCGACCGCCCAACCCGCAGTCAGGGCTAACTATTGCTGATGCAACACGGTACTTGGTGATAGCGACTTAACTAAGCACTGGGCATGTGCCAGACATTTTACATTATTTTGTTTAACCCTCAAAGCAGCCCTATATAAAGTAACTACTGTCATTATATCCATTTTCCAAATGAGAAAACTGAGGCATGGAAGCCGGGCGTGGTGGCGCACGCTTGTAATCCCAGTACTTTGGGAGGCAGAGACCGGAGGATCCGGGTTCGCGGCCAGCCTCAGCTCTCTCACTCTCTCTCTCCCTGTCTCTCTCTCTCTCTCTCTCTCTCCCCCCTTAGTGAGGCCCTCCGCAACTTCGTGAGACCCAGTTTCAAAATAAAGTATAAAAAAAAATAGGGCTGGGGGCGTAGTGCGGAGGTAGAACGCCCCTGCGTTCAATCCCGGGTACCGCAAAAAAAAAAAAAAAAAAAAGAGAGAAAACTGAGGCATGGAAAAAATGATGAAGACTCGTCCAAGGTAAGTGGCAGAGCCGGGGCTAGAATGCCAAAGCAGGCGACTTCTGCTCCTCCAGGGCCCGCAACTGGGCTTAGTATTCCTAATTATGACACTGCCACTGGCAGTAAATGCTTGTTGACTAAATTAACAGCTATCCATAATACAATTTTTTTTGTGTGGTACTAGGGATTGAACCCAGGGGCATTCTACCTCTGAGCTACATCCCCCCGCCCTATTTTTTTATTCTTTATTTTGAAACAGGGTCTCACTAAGTTGCGGAGGGCCTCACTAAGTAGCTGAGGCTGGTCGCGAACCTGCGATCCTCCTGTCTCAGCCTCCTAAGAACTGGGATTACAAGCGTGCGCCATCATGCCCAGCTCATAATAATATTTTTTCAAAGTCACCAGGGCTGCTGAGTATGGTGGTGCACACCTATAATCCCAGTACTTGGGAGGCTGAGATAGTAGGATGGCAGGTTTGAGGCCAGCCTCAGCAACTTAGTGAGACTCTGTTTCAAAAATTAAAAATAATTTTAAAAAGGGGGCTGGGAAGCAGAGCATGGTGGCGCACGCTTGTAATCCCAGTACTTGGGAGGCTGAGACCAGAGGATCCGGGTTCGCAGTCAGCTTCGGCTACTTAGTGAGGCCCTCCGCAACTTAGTGAGACCCTGTTTCAAAATAAAGAATAAAAAATAGGGCTGGGGGTGTACCTCAGAGGTAGAATGCCCCTGGGTTCAATCCCCAGTGCCAAAAAAAAAAAAGAGTCAGCAGGGTTCAGCGGAGCTAGGGCTGAAGGGCTAGAAGTGGGATTAAGAGCGACTGCCTGTCAGTCGGGGGCAGGGCAGGGCAGGGCTGGGCTGTCTACGTGAGTCTACGAGTCTACGCAGGACAGCATTGCACAGGGGAACAGTCCTGATCTTCGCCCTGCAGGGGAGTACCAGCTCACTGGCAGGGTGGCTGCTGTGGAGTTCTGGCTTTAAGAAACAATGGGCATTCCCTTGCCCTTCCCCTGAACATTCTGAGGCCAAAGGGTGGGGGGAGGGGCTGTGGACCGGAACTGTAACCAAGCTTAGAAGGCAAGTCTGACCACCTTACCCCAGTTCAGGGGCGCATTTCAGAACCGCTGACCTAGAACCTGGCAGCGATCATGAGGGAAGGAAAAGAGCGCCGGGCAGCGGGGCACAGGCCCCGGGACACCCCTTTCACGCTGATACCATGTCTGGGTCGTTCCAGTGCCCAGGGCCAGCCACTGGCTGCAGGATGTCCTGGTGCTTCACGAACCAGTCCAGGATGGAGAGCACGTCCCTCCAGGAGTCCTGGATGTCGTCATAGTTACGCCACAGGTTGCAGATGTCAGCCAGCAGCTTGTAGTCCACCTGAATGTGCAGGAGGCAGAGGCCACACCAGAGTCACACCCTGCTGCCTGGGGCCACCTGGGGCTGGGAGGCTCAGCAGGAGACAGAGGGTAGGAAGGGGGAGAGGACAGGTCCCCAAGCTTATTCAGGACCAGGAAGCCCTCAGAGAGTGGCCCTGCTATGGGGCTGCCCAGGCCTCCCCTCCATGTGGGCTGGTGTCAGAACCCTACCCTACCCCCTCATGCCAGCTGGAGTCAAGCCCAGGGTGTGGGCCCAGGCTGGTGCACACACAACCCTCTCTGCCATGCATACACATGCAACACACACACACACACACACACACACACACACACACACACACCACACACGTACACCATTTTCTCTCTGAGTCCCACCGTTAGCCATCTCCCTCAAACTGGAGGTCTGAGCCTCACCCTTCCTAAGTGTCAGATGTGCTGGGGAGAGGGGGATGGCAAGATGCCATGGGCCCTTCCTTGGCTCAGCCCACTTGGGCCTCACCAGCCTGCTGAATCTCCCAGCCCACTGGTACCACCCAGGATTCTGACCTCTTGCTGGATGCTGTGTGCCGGCACCTGTAGCTCTCCTGCCTTGATTACCAACCCCGTCAGCCCACCTGATGGGGGCCTCCTATCCTCTAAGGCCTGGCTGAGCCAGGCGTGGTGGCGCACGCCTGTAATCTCAGTACTTGGGAAGCTGAGATAGGAGGATCACAGGTTTGAGGACAGACTCAGCAATAGTGAGACTCTCATCAACCTAGCAAGGTTCTGTTTCAAAATCAAATAAAACAGGGCTGGGGGTGTAGATCACAGGGAGAATGCCCCTGGGTTCAATCCCCAGTACCACAAAAAAATAAAAATAAAAATAAGACCCTGGCTGGCTGAGGAACCCTTTGGGGTACTATGACTCCGTAGACCCCTACAAATGAGTACACGGGCAACTGCGGAGGGAGCACCCCTGGCTCTGGCGGCTGCCTCCCTGTGGCCTGGCATATAGGGGGCGAAGAGGCCTGGGTGTGGGAACCCTGCAGGCGACTTACCAAGGGGGGGAGGCCCCCTTCATAAGCTGGCCAGCTGCAGGAGAAGGCGATGGGGCGGCCTGTGGCATTCAGGGCAGCAGCCATCTTGGGGTACCCTGAGGAAAGCCTGGCTGAGCAGGTGCAGAGGCAGTCTGGGGCCTCAGCTGAAACCTCTTCCCACTATGGTGCCACCCCACCTTTCCAGAGCCTGGGAGCCACCACCCCTGAAGCCCCCGGGTGAGGGGCATCGGGAAGACCTCCACCAGGGCTGCACACCGGCCAGCGGCGGAACTCACCCTGGGCCCGCTCCTCCGAGGTGGAGAAGCATCCGTCCAGCTTCAGCATGTCCACCTTCCACTCGGCGAAGGTCTGAGCGTCCTGCTCCACCTTGTCTAGCGTGGTGCCGGGGTAACCCATGCAGGTTAAGTTGCCCATGTCTTCATAGATGCCCAGCTTCAGGCCCAGGGAGTGAGCCTGCAGGAGGGGAGGACGCGGTAAGTCAGGTGGGACCTCAGGGAGCCGCCTCATAGGCACGCCTGACCGGGCCCATCAAAACCTTCACCGGCTCCCAGAGGACCCAGCTTGCTGCTGACCTTTGCCAGCCCCAGCGGGAGTGCGTGCACACACACACACACACACACACACACACACACACACACTCATTCTCACTCTCTCTTGCCTTGAGGCTTTTGCTTCTGCCTCGGGGCCATCTCTCTGGGATCAGCTTAAGAACTGCACCCCAGGGGATCTCCCTGGAGTCCCAGGCTGAGGAAGGGGCCCTTTCTGGCTGTCACTACAGTGGTGTTCACTGGTCAGCTCTCCCTGCCCACCCCCACTGAGTTCTCCAGCGGGGGCTGTATAAATGCGCCCCAGGCAGGTGGGGTGAAGGGCGAGGAATGTCCCAAGGGGCAGGGCCGGGTGGGGCTCACATAGTCAGCTAGGAAGGCAATGCCGTGGGGGAAGCGCTTGGAGTCAGGCACCAGGCGGCCTTGGGCATCACGCCCGCCGATCCAGCAGTCATCGATGTTGAGATACACGTAGCCCAGGTCCCGCCAGCCATCCTGCGCCATCCGGTCAGCCATCTCCATGAATAGCCGCTCGCTAGCAAGGGGCATGGGCTGCTCAGTCACCCAGCCTGGCCCTCGCCCCTTCCCCTTCCCTGTCCTCTTCCTCCACTCTGAGAGTGAAGCCAGGCTATAGAAACCCTGACTCTGCAGTCAGCTGAGGACTAAGCCAGGTAACAAGTGTGAATGACCCCCAAGTGTTGCATCAGGAGCCATAAGCAAGGTGGGGTGAAGACAGTGGTCTGGACCCCAGGTCAGGGGAAGTATGTGGGGCCTGCCTGGCCTTGTGAGCTATCTCCTTTCAATTATCTCAGAGGCCAGGTCCCCTGCAAGGTCTCTGCCCCAGAGGCCCCAGGCTGGTTGGTCATGAGGCTAGGTGTCAGATATCCTCTAAGACTCTTCTGCCTGTGATCTCTCTGGGAAAGGGGTTCTGATCTTGCCCTCCTCCTTGCTGACACTTCTCTCCCTGCCCCCCTCCGCGGGCCCTGGGCAAGGCTCGCCAGGTGTGCATCCACCTCATTCACCTGATGCAATTCTTTGGGTCCTCGTCACAGTCAATGTTGCAGCGAAAGCGTTCCCAGGCCAGCCAGCCCATGGGTGGCGTCCGCATCAGCCCATTCTCCAGCACCAGCACCTGGGCCACCAGGGCCAGCAAGAGCACTGGGGGTGGGAGTGGGGAAGGTGACTGGGAATGGCTCCCGCAGCCCTGGCCCTCAGCCTGCAGAGGCTGCCTGCACAGTGAGGGAAGCAGACCCCCAGGTTTGGTGTAGAGCTGGCTCTTCCTGCAGTGGCTGGCTAGTGCAGCTCAGGAAGTGGGGGGGGGTGTCTGGGGCGAGACTATGTGTTTGAAGCCTGTCTCCCCACTTGCTGTTGCCAGAGCTGGGCAAGAATTAGCAAAACGGGCACCTTAAGTCATGTCCTTCCTATACCCCTGGCCAGCTCCCGCCACCCGGTATACACAACTGGACAGTATGCTGTCGCCAGACTCTCGGGGCTCTTTGCTCTCAAGAGGTTGGCCAGGGAGGACGTGCACCCAGCTTGCTCACCAAGGTGAGTCCTTTCCCTTTCGGGCTTCATTTCCTTACTCTAAGAGGGCATTACTGTACCCGCTTTACATAGCTGTTCTCAATGCATGGTGGTATCACATAAGACAGAGCCCCTGCACTCGGCAGAGCGGAAGAGAAAGGAGGCAGCTTTTTTTTTGGGGGGGGGCGATTCCTGGGGGAGGAGTATCTTCTTCCCCTTTCCTAGTCCAGCTCCAAGGATAAAAGGCACACATCTCCCCACTCACCCACATCAGGGAAGAAGGGCAGACACCAGAGGGCTGGAACTTCCTCCTGGCAGACCTTCCCCCACCCCCATCGCTACCCATGGCGGGGGAGATACCTGTCTTCAGCAACATTGCTCAGGACGACGTCTAGGGACCCGACCAAATCTTCTCTGCTCTTACGAGCTTTATGTATTGGGCTCTGGAAGATAAGAGACTAAGAAAAGCACCCGGGTCACGACTGCCTGGCTAACCTCTACCACCCTTAACCTTGGGCATGGATCCCACTCTCGGTCCCCAAATCCATTTCCAGCCATCGCTTCCTGGAGCCTGGGTTCTTCCTTCAGAAACACTAGGCCAGGTTTTCTTGGACGTTAGATCTCACCGGCTCCGCGGAGCTGGGAGCCCGGAGCGTCTAAGGGCGGTCCTCTGCCAGGGCAGGGCTCGAGGTCGCCCAGCCCGGAGGCGCTGGGCCCCGACCAGCCTCCTGGTTCCCATCCGGGTCCGGGTGACCGCCCTCGGCCTCCCAGTGCCGCAGGCTCGGCGCCCCCGCGCGGGGACCCCCGAGTCCCGGCCGCCGCACTCACCCTCCGGCACGCTCAGACCCACCGCCCGCTCCAGCCTTCCGAGCCCCCGGCCGCTCCAGTCACCTGATTCGCCGACTGCATTCCAGAGGGGCGGGCCCTCGAGGAGCGTCGCAACCTATCAGAATTCCCCTAGCAACGCCGTGCCCCGCCCTCTAAGGGCCCCAGCCTCCCAACGCCCCGCCCCCAACGGCTCTAAGCCCCGCCCCTCTGAGCTCCAGCCCTGCGCCCTCCCGCGGCGGGCGCGGCGGGGACAGGCTTGGGGGCTGGGATCCTGCGTGGCCCGGGCCCCCGCGAGGCTAGTCCTTTAGCCTCGGCTGGACCCACGAGAGCGCGAACACTGCTCTCCGCACGGCAGGCTCTCTGTGGCTGTTCAGTGAACACCTGCTGAGGGCTTTGTTAAAAGGCCATGAGAGAATGCCCGCAGCAGGGTCCCCCAAGTCGCCTCGAAAATAGTAGGAAAGGAATAGGCACTATGGGGAGGATGGGTGAGAGAGGGAGAACCAGGTGGAGGACACCGCTCTAGCAAAGTCAGGAGGCTCTCCTCCCACTGGACACTCAGGGGACCGCTCCCCCGGCGCTCTGCGAATTCCTTTTCTCATTCAGACAAGTGTTGATTGACCAACTCCTAAGTGCCAAACACTATTCTGGGCACCTTCGCGTGGATGGCCGCTGGCTCTCAAACATAACGGGCCCAACCCGAACACCTGCCACCTTCCCCATCTCAGGTAATGCAACTCCACTTTTGGGTTCTCTGGCCAAACCTCAGAGTACTCCATGCCTCCTCCTCAAATCCTGCGCTCTGTACCTTTAAAATCCACCCCGAATCTGGTCACCTGTCACGGCTCTGGCTGCCATCTTCAGGTCTTACCTGGATACTGCAGAGGCCTCCTCAGCGGTCTCCAGCTTCCACCTACATTTCTTTCTTCCTTCCTTTCTTTCCTTTTTTGGTACTGGGGATTGAATCCGGGGGCATTCTATTTCCAAGCTACACCCCAGCCCTACTTTATTTTTTATTTTGGAACAGGGTCCCACTAAGTTGCTGAGGGTCTTGCTAAACTGCTGAGGTTGGCCTGGAACCTGCTATCCTCCAAGTACTGGGACTGCAGGCATGTGCCACCATACCCTGCTCCACCTACATTTCTTTCCACAGCAGCCAGAGTAATCCTTGCAAACCCAGTGCTCCTCCCTCAAAACCCTGTGATGGCTGCTCATGGCAGTCTGGAGTAATGGCCCTCAGATTTATGGAGCCCCGCTGACCCCCTCCTCACTGCCTCCCAGGCACTCACCTCCTTGCAGTTCCTCAAACACAGGCCTCTGGGCCCTCCCACTAGCTGTTCACTCTGCTCCTCCTTCAGATATGGGCACATTGGCTCCTCACTTCCTCAATTGTAGTCAAATGGACCTTCTGGGTGAGGTCTACCTGACCATTCGTGTGTGT
>PVJS01027390.1:0-26277 GCA_004027185.1 Glis glis | reverse complement strand
TGGGGCTGCTGGGGTGGGGGCTCCAGGCGGGGTCCTAGGATGGGGGCTGCTGGGATTGGGACTCCAGGTGGGGTCTCAGGATGGGGGCTGCTGGGATTGGGACTCCAGGTGGGGTCTCAGGACGGTGGCTGCTGGGGTCGGGGCTCTGGGCAGGTTGGCATGGGGAATCTGGGCTGCGGGGAGTTCTAGGGCGGGGTAGCAGGATGGGGGCTGCTAGGGTGGGGCCCTGGAGCAGGCCTCTAGGGGGGAGTGGAGGCTGCTGGGGAGGGGGTTTGCTGCATCTTGGGGGCTCCCGGCAGGCTGGGGCAGGGCCTGGACACCCTGGCCATCTGGTGTCACTGGGATGGGCTGTCGTGGGCTGATGTTACCCCGAGTGGTCCAGGGTCTCGGTGGATCCCTGACCTCCCTGACTTGGGACTCAGGTTGACCCAGAGCCTTAGGGAAGAGGCAGGGGCCTGGCCTCACCCTCTGCTCGGGCTGGGCTGCACTCCCCGGCCTGCTGACCGCCAGGCACACACCACTGCACCGCCTTGCCTGGTTCTTTGCTCAATTCTTATCACAACCAGAAAGGACTGTCCAGGTGCCTGCCCCACCCTGGAGGGACCCCTTGCCCACTTTGTCCCCAGGCTGACCCAGGAGGCTGCACCCAGTCAACACAGACGCCGTGCGCAGGTGGGCGCACTCAGGACTGGCCGGTGGTGGGGTCGGTAGAGCCAGCGGCTGTGCCTGGTGTTTCCCTAGCAAACTGTGTGCCTGGGGAACGGGGCTGTGTGTGTTTACTCGTTCTTAACACATCTCCGTTAGAGGGCATAGGTACCCGTGGATGACCCGGTGCCTCTAGCAAGAGAGAAGCAACACCCTTAAAAGTGGAACACATTTTAGAAAAATATTTATTTCTAAGTGACATAGTAATTGTACCTGCCTATGGGGCGCCATGTGACAGTTTACATATGTACAGTGTGTTGCGACAGATATGCCAGGGTAACTGTCATATCTGTCCCCTCAGACATGATTCGTGCTGGGAACATTCAAAATCCTCCGCAGTAGCTATTTGGAGATGTACAATTGATTGTCAGCTGTAGTTATCCCCTGTGCTCTAGAACATCAGAAGTTCCTCCTGACCAGCTGCTCCCTGGACCCATGAACCGTCTTTTCTCCATCCCTTCCTCTCCACGCCCCTCCCAAGCTCGGGACCCACAATCCTGTGCTCTGAGAGCAACTTTTAGCCTCGGCATGAATGGGGACATGCGGTATGTCTCGCTGTGCCCGACTTCCTTCACTTACCATAGTGACCTCCAGTGCCATCCGTGCTGCTGCAGGTGACAGCGTTTCATTCCTTTTAATGGCTGAATTATGTTAAAAGTGGAACTATTTTTTTTTGTGGTACTAGGGATTGAACCCAGGGGCATTCTACCTCCAAGCTACATACCAGCCCCTTTTTTATTTTGAAACAGGGTCTTGCTAGGTTGCTGACAGTCTCACTATATTGCTGAGGCTGTCCTGGAACCTGAGATCCTCCTGTCTCAGCTTCCCAAGTACTGGGATGACAGGCATGTGCCACCACGCCCGGCTAAAAATGGAAGTGTTTTTGATGCTATATGTGTTAAGATGCCAGTACTGTGGACGAGGTGCCAACAATGAAACTATAGTCAGTGTTTACGGAGTGTGTAAGAGTTGCAACTTTTTAGCCAACAGGAGTAATTAAGATTTTCCCCCTCTTAATAATACAAGCACTCGTTCATGCCCGTATTCACTGTTTTGCTTGTCCAGGGCTCAGACATCGCCCTGCCCTCTGAGTGGCCTGAGCCACCACGCTCGGCCGCAAAGCATTCCTAGTGTCTAAGCGTTGAGAGTTCTGGGTAGAAACAGGACGACAGGGGAGGCATATTCCCGGCCGCCTGGCTCTTGGTCAGCAGGTTGAGCAGCGGGTTATCTGCGGGCGAGTGGCTGACTTTGCGGGCAGCGATGGCGCGTGGCGTGGACCTGGGCACGTCGACGAGGGGTGGGAGTCTATTGTTTACTCTGTGTCTCTGTCGACTGCAGCCGTACAGAACGGGGCGTCAGGCTGGGGAGGCCATCGGCTTTCCTCTGGAGCACCGACAGTGTGGCTTCCTTCCTGGGCTTTGAGCCGCGTCTGTCACCTGGAATTTGCTTCCCGATGCTTGGGGCCGGGAAGTGGGGCCTCGGAGCGGGAGAGGCTGCGGATTGGCGGTGGTTGAACCTGGGTGACGGCGACATCTGGGTCTCCTTATAGTAATCCCTCGGAGTTTCTACATGTTAGTGATTTTCCATAACTCAAAGGCAGACACAGGACTGAGGCGTCTTTGAACCTAGAGTTAGTTTCGGATGTGAGGGTGTGTGGGAGGACCCGTGGTGGCTGCGGGCGGGGCGCCGCTCCTCTGCCTGCGCTGTGAGCCTCCGCTGATACCAGGCCTGTTCCTGTCCGCCCCGTCGGCCAGGCCTGTTTGGTGGATTCATAGTTCGTTACTTCACACCATGATGGCTTACTCCATGGTTCCTGGCTCTGAGAGGCATTTGAGATCCACAACCAAAAAGACAGGCAGATAATCGGAGGGACACAGTGAGATCCTCGTGTCCTGCTAGCCTTGGGATGCAGGGCGGAGCAAGCCAGTGCCTGCCAGGTTGGAGAGGTGGGGGAAAGGCTCAGGAGTAGACCCTGGGGTTGGGGGGTAGTGGTGGGGGGAGGCTCAGGAGTAGACCCTGGGGGGGTGGCCGCCGGTGGCCAGGCTAGGTCTTCAGGGACCCACCCCCCCAACAGCAGCAGCAACAACAGGGCCATGTGCAAACCAGGTAAGCAGGACGTGCAGGTGCACGTGGAGAGGCCGCCGATGGGGCCTGCCTTGGACTCCGCCGATGTCTGGGGTCATCTCTCCAGTGATTTCGCGTTTCCTGAAGCAGGGTCTATTTGGGGACTAGTGATTGAACCCAGGGTTTCTGCCACTGAGCTGCATTCCCAGCCCTTTTCTTTCTTTCTTTTTTTTTGCGGTACTGGGGATTGAACCCAGGGGCATTCTACCTCAGATCTATACCCCCAGCCCTATTTTTTATTTTTTGTTTTGAAACAGGGTCTCACTAAGTTGTGGAGGGCCTCACTAAGTAGCTGAGGCTGGCCGTGAACCCGGATCCTCCTGTCTCAGTCTCCCAAGTACTGGGATGACAAGCGTGCGCCACCACGCCCGGCTCTTCATTTTATTTTGAGACAGGGTCTTGCTAAGGTCTCCAGGCTGGCCTTGAACTTGTGCTCCTCCTGCCTTAGCCTCAGGGGTCACTGAGATTACAGACCTGGACATCCTGCCTGCTTCCTCTTTATCTTAGAGCAGCATGCCTTTTCCCTTTCCCTCAACTAACGGAGCCATCTTATCTACACACAGGCAGTGCTGGGCGCAAGAGTTGGGTGCTTAAAGATGTCTTCCAGGGCGGGAAGAGACTTTGACTGAATTTTAGACCAAATTGATTTTGCCTTAGTGAGAGTCCTGGGTGGTGCAGAAAGAGGAAGGGTTTGTTGCATTTTCTTAACACATATATTAAGCTTTGCAGATTTTTCTTAGCTGAATTTTAGTAGAATTTCGTTTCCAAATCTCTCCTGGGTGGCAGGTCACTAATGCTCTGTTTCAGACTTGGAATGGTAAAGACTGGTTTCCCTGAGTTTGGGAAGGTGCCCTGCACCCAAGTCATACTATCGCGTGACCTCCGGTCATTCCTGGGGGCTTGTGAAGTGGCCTCCTCTCCCCTGCAGCTGTAGGCAAGAGCTTCTCTCTTGCTAACTTGGGTTTTGCGCTGTGAGCTGCCTCTGGCTCTCTGGAGTGTAGTTTCCAGGTGGGTCTTCGGGTGGCAGCAGTGTCCCCTGCAGCTTGCTCCGGGGCACCTTTTCTGTAGCCAGGCCTGCCGGGGTGGGGTGGCACAAGCGCTCTGACCGCCCGTCCCACGTTCAGAGGCCTCCGCAGGCACTGTCGGCGTGATGTCTCCTGGTTCTGTGTTCCTTGATGGTATCTTAAACCAGATCCAACCAGCAGCACCATTCTTGTTATCAATCATCTTTGTTTCTCCCCAGTGTTACTTACTACAGCCCTCTTTACTTGTCTGTCCTTGTTAAAGTGTTCATCATCAAGCCTGGAGTGCTGGGTGCGATTGTAATCCCAGTACTCGGGAGGCTGAGACAGGAGGATCGCAGGTTAGAGGCCAGCCTTGGCAACTTAGCGAGGCTCTCAGCAATCTAGTGAGACTGTTTCAAAACAAAAAATAAAAAGGGCTGGGGGTGCAGCTTGGAAGTAGAATGTCTCTGTGTTCCATCCCTAGTACAAAACAAAATAAAAAAGTGTTCATCATCGTTAAACACGACACATAACTGGGAGCTACCTACTTTCAAACAGCGAGGAACGCCAGCAGCTGACAGCTCTTTGAAACTTATTCTGTACTCTAGGAAAGTTAACTAGTGGTGTCAGCAACTTTAATCTTTATTAAAAATATAAATACCCAGGCCAGACATGGCTGTGCACACCTATAATCCCAGGACTTGGGAGGCTGAGACAGGAGGATCACGGGTTCCAGGCCAGCCTCAGCAACTTAGCGAGGCCCTGTTATAAAGTAGGGATGGGGGTAGCTCTAAGGTAGATCACCCTTGTGTCCAATCCCCAGTAGCAAAAATATTACACACACACACACACACACACACACACACACACACACACACACATATACACAGAATGTAAGCAGTAGTTTGAATTATACTCTTGGAGTGAAGTGAACGGTTCTCATGACTCGGTTTCCCCAGAGCCACGCTAGCATCTGTCAGGTTGAAGAGTCGAGAGGGGAATTTCCCTGGTGGGGTCCTCTGGTGTTCTGGTGAGCTGAGATCGTGTGGGTACTGAAGTCCTTCCATCTTTCAACTCCCTACTCGTGCCTCCCTGAGAATTTTGAAAATCGGAATTTTTACTAACATGTTATGTTTTCCATTTCAGTGTAGGAAAAATGATGACGGAGACACGACTATTGTCGTTGAAAAGGATCATTTTATGGACGATTTCTTCCACCAGGTAAGAGTTCTCAGTGGCACTTGTAGACTTCTTTCTGTAAACACAGTTATAGTAACAGAACAGCACACCTGCCACGTCGGAGACAATGCGGAAGCGAGTACAGCGCGCACGGTGTGGCGGCATGTGCTCCACGGTGGCCCCTGTTGCCTGTGGCCATCATTGCCATCTCAGCTGTGCGAGGACACTCTACGACGCCCCCACAGGACATCGCCTAATGATGAGTGCTCAGTGCAGCCCCACTGTTGAATGGGGCAGGATAGTTTGAGCCGGGCATGGTGACACACACCTGAAATCTCAGTACTTGGGAGGCTGAGACAGGAGGAACGCAGGTTTGAGGCCAGCCTCAGCAACTTAGTGAGACCCTCTTTCAAAATTAAATAATAACCTGTAATCCCAAT
The DNA here is from genome assembly GCA_004027185.1 of Glis glis. NCBI lineage: Eukaryota > Metazoa > Chordata > Mammalia > Rodentia > Gliridae > Glis > Glis glis. The sequence continues at coordinate 20,825 of PVJS01027390.1, read as the reverse complement.
ACTTCAGAGGCTGAGACAGGAGGGTCACAGGTTTGAAGCTAGCTTCAGGAACTTAGCAAGGCTCTCAGCAACTTAGTGAGACCGTTTCCAAGTAAAAAATAAAATAGGGCTGCAGGTGTAGGTCAGAGGAAGAATGCCCCTGGATTCAATCACCAGCAACACAAACACACACACACACACACACACACACACACACACACACACCTGCGATCCTCCTGTCTCAGCCTCCCAAGTCCTGGGATACAGGCATGCGCCACCGCGCCTGGCTGGGCTGTCGTCTTTGCTGGTCTGGCGCGACTCCTCTGCTCCTGGTGTCGGGGCTGCGGGCCAAGCAGCCCACTCCTTCTTGGGCTGGTTTAGTGTGTTGACCTCAGTCGGATTCCAACCGGAGCTCAAGCTATCGTTTGCTAAACAGCTACTTTATCTTGCAGTTTATTTCTATGAAACGATTTCTTAGACAAATAGAGAAACACGTGACATTTGTTAATATAAACTCACCTTTAGGAATGGCATTTGGAGCTTAAACATCTTGTAGAATGCTGCAGGAGACAGGGATCTTGCCCGTGACCTGTCTGAGCGAGAGAAGCCAGGAAAGACCATGTGTGCTGCAGGCCAGGCGGAGGCGGAGCCGGCACCGCTGTCGCCATGGTGCCTTCCACTGGGACTGAGCGCAGCCCATGGCTCCTCGTCCTCCTGGAGCCGCGCTGGGGCTTTTCCTGCAGAGACGTTGGCGGGGTGTGTCGCGGAACTCTCAGGAGCTGGACTCTTTCCTCTGCTTCCTGACATATGTGTACCCTTGAATTCACGTTAGAAATGATATTTTCATTTTTTATTTTTATTTTTCGTGGTGCATGGGATGGAACCCAGGGGCATTCTGCCTCTAAGATACACCCCCAGCCAGAGTTTACTTTTTATGTGGAAACAGAGTCTCATTAAGTTGCTCAGGCTGGCTTCGAACCTGAGATCCAATCCTCCTGTCTCAGCCTCCCGAGTACCAGGATTACAGGCACCACCACGCCCGGCTGAAATGGGCCTTTTAAATGCACAGTGAAATGTAATCTGTGCACTAAAATCAAACTCCCGTTGCTAGTGTTTCAGCCTACCTAACGACTTAGCAAGCAGTCTGAAAGAATCAGTTTTTATTGTAGTGCTGTTTTTAACATGATTATAAAATGCCGTTTTGAGTGTGCAAAGTGTATGGCATCCCGCAGAAATTGTGTATAAGTGACACCCAGGCCTGAAGGAACCGGGCGTTGGACTGTCCTTCAATATTTCCATTTTCCAGCGTGTTTGTGGGCTTGCACCGGGCACCGGGGACCTTTCCAGAGACTCAAGCGGTCACAGCGGCTCTCATGACCCTGCTGAGATGCCGGGCCTTCACGCCTGCTGTCCTGTGGCGGGCAGGGACATGTCACACCCGAGACACAGAGGGCGGGGGAGGGTAAAGCTGCCTTTCCTCCCGAGGCTGGAAGCAGAGCTACAGGAAATGTAAATCACCACTCCTCCTTTCACTGATCTTGGGGGGGAAATACTTTTTTCCATAATTTTTTTTTGTGGCACTAGAGATTGAACCCAGGGACATTCAACTTTTGTGCTACACACCAAGCCATTTATTTATTTGTTTGTTTATTTGAGGTACTGGGGATTGAACCCAGAGGCATTCTGCCTCTAAGTTACACCCCCAGCCCTTTTTATTATTTCATTTGTTTGTTTGCTAGGTTGTTAAGAGTCTCACTGAGTTGCTGAGGCTGGACTTGAATGTGCAATTCTCCTGTCTCAGCCTCCCGAGTACAGGGATTGCAGGTGTGCACCACCATGCCTGGCTACATTTCTGGTTTTTTTTTGTGTGTGTATGGGGGCACTGGGGATTGAACCCAGGGGCATTCTACCTCTGACCTACACGCCCAACCCTATTTTATTTTTATTTGGAAACAGGGTCTCGCTAGGTTGATGAGAGTCTCTCTATTTGCTGAGGCCGTCCTCCAACCTGCGATCCTCCTGTCTCAGCCTCCCGAGTACTGGGATGACAAGCTTACACCACCACGCCCGGCTCCCAGCTCCATTTCTGTTTTTCAAGTGCTACAACCATGAGAATAGGGAGGCCTTCAGTGGTTCCTTTCTGTGACAATTCTGGACTTGTGCAGTGACGACCTCTGTGTCTGTCCTAGGTGGAGGACATCAGGAACAGTATCGCCAAAATAGCTCAGAACGTGGAAGAGGTAAAGAAAAACCACAGCGTCATCCTCTCCGCACCAAACCCCGAAGGAAGTGAGTCGTCGGCTATAAAAAAAGTCTGTCTGTCTGTCTGTCTGTCTGTCTGTGTGTGTCTGTCTGTCTGTCTGTGTGTGTATGTGTGTGTGTGTGTGTGTGTCTGTCTGTCTGTCTGTTTGTGTGTCTGTCTGTCTGTGTGTCTGTGCGTCTGTCTGTGTATCTGTGTGTGTGTGTGTGTGTGTGTGTGTGTGTGTGTGTGTCTGTCTTGTGCCTGTGGCGCAGGTCTTGAGTCTAGTTTCACGGTAGAGGGGCAGGAGGTGGATGGGGGCCCCCCGATGGCTGGGCCGGCCCTTGGCATTCTGGGGCAGCCGTGCGGTGTCTTAGGCTCCCTGAACGATCCTGCGTTCGGCCCGGGTGAGGACCGGTGATGGGTAAATCCAGCAGCATCCATAAAAGCGACCTTGCAGAACTCTGGGGCCCGGCAGGGACTCGGCCTGAAATCTCTCTCATGTCCAGCCTTTGGCACGAATGATGGATGTTTGTGTGTGGAGGTAGTTAGTAAGAGATGGATTTGGGAAAGAGTGTGTACTTGTTAGTGTTGGTTTGAAGATGAAGATGGAGATGATTTTCAAGCCGTGGGAAGGCTGCCGTGGGTGTCCTGCTCCGGTCTCTGCATGCTATTGTGTGAGTGAATTTAGAGCTGTTCATGTTTCACAACCGCCCTTTGGGCTCTGACTCAAACTCTCGCTCTGTCTTCCGTCTGTTTCATGACAGCACCTCACTGTGCTTGCGCAGGCAGGGAGCAGTGTCCACCTGCTCGCTCAGTTGGTCTCTGAAAAGCCAACTATAGTGACTTCTCCGCCCCAGTCGGGCCCTCAGCTGAGGTGCCCACCATGGGGTCTGGCGATGGCGCCTGTCCCCAGAGAACCAGGTGGAGCAGGTGGGAGAGAGGGTGTGGGGAAATCTTCACACGTGATTTTTCAAAAGAAGTCAGAATAGCTCCCACTAAAGTTCCAGAAGGACAGCACTCGCTCCTTCCCCACAGTAGTTGGTTCCTGAGACTCCACGACCTGCTGAAGCTGTACAGGTGTCCCTACTGCTCATCTGTAAGACGGACTCAAAGGATGCGGGTGGGTTCTTTGTCGTGTGGTACATCTGTCGCCTTTCTCAGATCCTGTCTCCTGGGTGCCGAAGGCTGCCATCCCCCGGTCTCTGTGCCGGCCGGCAATGCCAGGAGCTCTGAAACGTGTGTTGAGTGGCCTGAAGGGAGTCCGCTGAGAGTCTCTTTGGACAGATGTTTGCAGAGGGCCGCCTCACTAGATGGTCCCTTTGCTCCGGTCTCTGCATCTGGTTCCGTCCAGTCACAGAATCATCTCTCCAGAGCGTCGCTTGGCGATCTTTCTTGGCCCTGAAGCCATCAGGGTTGACTTGTGCTTACACTGAAGAAACGGGGTGCCCTGAGGCGTGGCCTGGGGTCCGTCCGTCTCTAGTCACTTCTCAGTCACATCTCAGTCACTTCACGGGAGCCCAGGGCGCCCAAGCCAAGGGCCAGGCTCCAGAAGGGTCTTCTCTGCCTGCGGTTGGAAGCCTGCTGGTCTTTCTATTCCGGGTCAAAAGTTCCCTCCCGGGGACCCCTCTAGTACGCTGCTCCCTCCGGGTGCCCCGGGAGTTCTAAGCTCCCTGGCCCCTGGCCGTCTGCTGGGTTCCGTTGTGCCTCGCTCCTGCTGTCGCTCTCTGCACTTTGAGCAGACCCTAGAAGGACCCGCGTTGAGCCTTACGGCTCCTTAGATGACACAGGTCCTCGCTGGTCCCTGGCCCGAACTTTGAGAACCGCCGGTGAGAGCAGTAAGCTTTCCTACCGAACACATTTGGATATTTACCAAGAATGTTGTTTGGCTTAAAGTTCTTGGACACATGTTGAATGTTGTAGCTCAGATGCCTTATTTTAAATTTTTAAAGAAATAAAAGAAGAGCTTGAAGACCTGAACAAAGAAATCAAGAAAACTGCTAACAAGATTCGAACCAAGTTAAAGTGTAAGTTTAAAGTCTTCTGTTGGATTATTGGTGGGAAGATGGGTAATCATTACTTTCTTCTTTATACTTTGTTATTCTCATAGCATTTTTTTTGTGTGTGTGGTACTGGGGATCGAACCCAGAGGCATTCTACCTTCGAGCTACACCCCCCCAGCCCAATTTTATTTCTTATTTAGAAACAGGGTCTCACTAGGTTGCTGAGAGTCTCACTACTTGCTGAGGCTGTCCTCAAACCTGTGATCCTCCTGTCTCAGCCTCCCAAGTACTGGGATTACAGGCGTGCACCACCACGCCCGGCTTTCTCTTAGCATTTTTAAAAATGAAAATCGTGACCACGTCAGAACGAATCACGTGTACGTATTTGGAGGTACTGATTCGGACCCCGCCAGCCGGAGGCTTGCCTGAGTGCTGCTGTGCTGGGGTTTCAGGATGGTGGGGCGCCCTGCAGGGACCTGCGGAGGCCGGGGCCTTTCCCACCAGGTGCCCAGTTCCTCCTGAAGGGCGGGCTCCCTGGGTGGGTGGCTCCTTCAAGCTGTGGCGAAGCTGAGTTCAGTCCTGGTGCTCCGTGCTCTGCTATTCTGGCCTCCTTCCATGACACAGGTCCTGGCTGGTCCCTGGCCGCACTTTGAGAACCGCTGGTGAGAGTAGTAAGCTTGCTTGCTTTTTTTTTTTTTTCTTTTTGGTACTGGGGATTGGACCCAGGGGCATTCTACCTCTGAGCCACACTCCAGCCTGATTTTATTTTTATTTTGAAACAAGGTCTTGCTAGGTTGCTGAGAGTCTCACTACTAGCTGAGGCTGTCCTTGAACCTGCGATCCTCCTGTCTCGGGCTCCCAAGTACTGGGATTACAGGTGTGTGCCACCATGCCTGCCTATGTACATATTTATTAAGCGTAGCAGAACAATCCCACTCGATAGACAGTCTTTGCAGGGGGTTATTTTAAAAGGCTGCCTGTTCTTTAGTTTTATGAGGAGATATGCTTCAAAGCCAGGAAGGAAAAGCCATCTGAAGTCTGGCTGAAAATTCTTTGGTTTTTAGATTTAAAAGGTGACCCTGTCTTCTTTCTTTCTAGCCATTGAACAAAGTTTTGATCAGGATGAGAGCGGGAACCGAACCTCAGTGGATCTTCGGATACGAAGAACCCAGGTCCGTCAGCCTCCCTTCCTTCTTTCAAATTGAGGATGGCGTGCACCCTCGGGGCCAGCTGCCTGAGCTCCACCCTGACCCAGTGTTTGCTAATAGAGCCGGTACCGAGGGCTCACGGGCGCCTGTAAACCACGGACTTCTCTCTTTAAGTGGTAGATACAAATAGTACAAGCCGGGCGTGGTGGTGCACGCTTGTCATCCCAGGACTTAGGAGGTGGAGACTGGAGGATCCGGGTTCGTGGCCAGCCTCAGCTACTTAGGCCCTCCGCAACTTCGTGAGACCCGGTTATCAAAATAAAGGATAAAAAATAGGGCCGGGGGTGTAGCTCGGAGGTAGAATGCCCCTGGGTTCAATCCCCGGTACCGCAAAAAAAAAAAATAGTATAGTACGGTTATTGGGAAAATTAAGTAAAATAATGCATGTAGAGTTCTTAGCATAGACTGTTGCGGGGAATGTTGTTGTTGTTCTTATTTTTCATTTGAAGGAGTAACATAATAGCGTGAGTATCTGAACCATAATGTTTGTACATGCCATTTGAATGTAAGAGTGACCACTTTGTATGAATGTGATTTTTTCCCGTGTTATTAGCATTCAGTACTGTCTCGAAAGTTTGTGGAGGTCATGACGGAGTACAACGAAGCGCAGACGCTGTTTCGGGAGCGAAGCAAGGGGCGCATCCAGCGGCAGCTGGAGATCAGTGAGTGAGCGGAGGCGTGCGGACGGCTGTCTCCCGGCCTCGCCTCGGAGGAATTCAAACGAGGCGTCCCATCTGTATTTAACCAGTATCATAAAAACTAAAGGCCTTCCCTAGCTTCCCATTTCTTGAATCAGTCAAACCTATTATTCATTTATAGCCTCCAAAAAACTCTTGAGTGGACTTTAAGTGATTTTCTGATTACCCATACTTTCAGAGTTTTAATCAAGTTTGGAAAACTTTCGGTCATTATTTCTTTAAGTATTTCTTTTCTTCTTTAAGTGCTACTGGGGATTGAACCCAGGGGCATTCTACCTCCGAGCTATACCCCCAGCCCGATTTTATTTTTATTTTGAAACAGGGTCTTGCTAGGGACCAGCGATGAGAGTCTCACTGCTTGCTGAGGCTGTCCTCGAACTTGCAATACTCCTGTCTCAGCCTCCCAAGTCCTGGGATGACAGGCGTGTGCCACCACACACAACCGACTTCTTTAAGTGTTTCTGTGACCTGCAGACCTTCCGCCCTGGCTGGGAGGCGGAAGCCTCAGCGTCTGCCCATCTGTTTATCAGATGCTGTGTTCAGCACACCCTTTGAGCCAGAAGCCGGAGGGAAACTCATAGGGGAGCCGATGTACCCGTGAGCCCCTGGCTCCCTTTTTGTTTTTTTGCGGTACCGGGGATGGAACCCAGGGGCGTTCTACCTCCGAACTCCACCCCCAGCCCTATTTTTTTTATTCTTTATTTTGAAACAGGGTCTCACTAAGTTGCGGAGGGCCTCACTAAGTAGCTGAGGCTGGCCTCGAACCCGGATCCTCCGGTCTCGGTCTCCCAAGTACTGGGGTTACAAACGTGTGCCACCATGCCTGGCTCACTGGCTCCCTTTTTGCAGTCGCTTCTCATCAGTACTGAAATGAGGCTCTGTGACCTTCCCAGTTAGGAAGCTGGCCCGATGCTGTCCCTTCTCCCGCCTCTCAGCCTCATTTCTCGCATCTTTAACACTTGCCCAAGAAACTTATGCGAAAGGGTAGAAAAACACTGTTGAAAGTCCCAGGAGCTCAGTTAAGTCGTCGTCGTCTCTGACTCGTGCCTTGCGTGATCCTGAGCGCGGTTCTGGTTGTCGTCCCCAGCTGGGAGGACCACCACGGACGACGAGCTGGAGGAGATGCTGGAGAGTGGCAGGCCCTCCATCTTCACCTCCGACGTGAGTGCACGGCCGCCACCAGGCGCGGGCCAGACGGGCGCTCAGGGCCAGCTTCCGGACCCCTCAAAGGCGCGTCCCCACTCTTGTTTTTGTTTTCAAAGATTATATCGGATTCCCAGATCACCAGACAAGCCCTCAATGAAATCGAGTCTCGTCACAAGGACATCATGAAGCTGGAGACGAGCATCCGGGAGCTGCACGAGATGTTCACGGACATGGCCATGTTCGTGGAGACGCAGGTAATCACAGGTCACCGTGTGCACACGCAGGCGCGGGCCATTCTGTCCAGTCTCAAACTTCACAAGGTAAATGCTCTGTTCAACGAATGCCGAAATGCCGGGAACAGCGTGAGTCCCAGCGGCAGGGCACCGGCCTCGCGAGCGGGACTGTGGTGTGTTCAGAGGCCAGGCGGTCTTTTATTTATTTATTCATTAATTTTTGTGGCATTGGGGATCGACCCCAGGGGCATTCTACCTCTGAGCTACACCTCCAGCCCAATTTTATTTTTATTTTGAAACAGGGTCTCACTAGGTTCATGAGCGTCTCAGTAAGTTGCTGAGGGTCTCACTAATTGCTGAGGCTGTCCTCGAACCTGGGATCTTCCTGTCTCAGCCTCCCAAGTACTGGGATGACAGGCGTGCACCACCACACCTGGCTCCAGGCAGTCTTTTATTTTTTTTAATTTTTTTTGTGGCACTGGGATTGAACCCAGGGGAATTCTAACTCCGAACTATACCCGCAGCCCAATTTTATTTTTATTTGGAAACAGTCTCGCTAGGATGGTGAGAGTCTCACTAATTGCTGAGGCTGTCCTCGAACCTGCAATCCTCCTGCTTCAGCCTCCCAAGTACTTGGATGACCAGTATGTGCCACCATACCCGGCTCCAGGCAGTCTTTTAGACAGCCATCGGCAACATAAACTTTTTGTGCATAGAGAATTTCTAATGAAATCTACAAATATCTTCATTAGAATTTTAAGGTAAAAGAGAGATCCAACAATCTTGTGCATACACCTATGTATTTGTATAAATATAAATTTTATATAAACACAAATGCACATATATAGCATGAGCTCAGCTACATAAAACAATATTCCTAGAGGAAAGAAATAAACCAAAGAGTCCCAGAATAGCGGGTCTATGGGAATGTTAGCATTCCTCTCTAAATATATGTGTTTCCAAGTTTCCTGCAAGGAGCACGTATTGCAGCGTACAGCATAACTGGGGGAGGTACAATCCATGAGGCAAGTAAGAGCTTAGACTCACTTCTCAGTGCTCTGAGTCTGTGCGGCAGCACAGGCGGAGAGGAGGGCGGTGGGAGGCCCCTCTGAGAGGCCTGCCGGCCGGAGAGTCGTGCAGTTAAAAACACACGCAATTCAGCATGGTGCCAGGTGGGCCCGCCCGCCCGGAGTCTGGCCTGTGCACACGTGCTCTCGAGCCTGAACCGGTCCTCCCTGGTCTCCAGAGCCCCAGCTGGGGGTCAGTGGCCGGAAGTGTTCATACCAAGCCCTCCGAAACAGATCACTTCCTCGCCCCTCCTGCGTCGGTCTTAGCATCTGTTTTGGCTGGAATATGTTCCCAAGGAGGTCGGCACCTGATCATTTTCTGCAATTGCCTGAATCATGTAAGGCAGGGTAGGAAGTCCGTTCACATACGGAATTCATTCCCACACTGGGCACAGTGGCGCATGCCTGTTTTCCCAGTACTTGGGAGGCTGAGACAGGAGGATCGCAGGTTCAAGGCCAGCCTCAGCAATCTAGCGAGAACCTCAGCAACTTAGTGAGACCCTGTTTCAAAATAAAAATGAAAAGATCTGGAGTATAGCTCGGAAGTAGAATGCCCCTGGGCTCAGTCCCTAGTACCCCCCCAGAAAGAATTATTCCTGTGTGCTCACTAGCCTTTTGAAGAATCGTGACTATTTTGAGGAACTTTATCATAAAAATATGTGTGAAAAGCTCCAATATTTCTGAAGATGCTAACGGCCCTGGGGGGCAGGGATGGGCCACATGGAGGGTGTAAGAACGGGAGAGCGGCAGGTCTGATGATGGCCATGTCTTATTCAGGAGGTATCCATGGGAAACCAATCACGCAGTAAGAGCAGTAGATTAATTTTATAATCCTGGAGATTTGATAATTCCTGGGGCTTTCGTTACAGTCGTTCCATACCGAGCGCCTTGCGCTGGGCGCCCTTAGCTGGCCCTGTGTCGGCACCTCGCTTCACTGTTTTTCTTAGAAATCTGTCACTATGGTATTATATAGACTCATCTAATTCAAACTGTACGTACAGTCAGAAGTTCCTAGTGAGTTTAAACTTGTGAATGACGTGCTGCCTGTCCGTCCTTCTTTAATGCTTTGCAATTCGCCGCTGCAGAGTTTGTCTCCTGGTGGACAGAGCCCAGGTAATGTGTCCTCCCTCTCATGCCACGGGAGTCCCCTCAGCGTGCATTTCTCTTCATTCATTCGGTCCACGTAGTGTCAAACAGAACGTTAGTTTACTGGTCATTTGAAGAATAGCAGCGCTTTTCTCCCTCTTAGAAGAGCTGCCGTGCCCGCCACAGACGGTGTTGCGTAGCGGTGCGACATCAGTGTCACCCGGCGCCCCTGCCGTCCCTCCTGTGCTCATCTGTGAGACGTCCGCTCTGGAAAGCATGTCTCAGAGTCTGCTGATATGCTTTATTATCAGCGTCGTTGCCTGCCCCTTTGAGTTCACTTTAAAATTCGATTTGTATTTTGATTGCTTTGTATTGGCGCATTTATAACGGTCTCACCTTTCACCTTTCCGTAGATGTGCAAGATAATTTTCTATCCATCACATGAACATTTTGTTTGTGTAAAAACTTTATGTCCCGTGCTTGTCTTATGGTACGTAATTAAGCCACTTGGAAATGTCTTTTAAGGTTGGTCTTTTTGTTTTAAGGGTGAAATGATCAACAACATAGAGAAACACGTCATGAACGCTGCGGACTACGTCGAACACGCGAAGGAAGAAACGAAAAAAGCTATTAAATACCAGAGCAAGGCACGGAGGGTGAGTGGAGCGAGGGACTGAGTGTATGTTTGCTCTTCATCTGGGGTCAAGTTGTAGGCTGTTACAGTAAGCCTGACAAAAAGGTAGCGTAAGCAATAAAAATAACTTAAATTTTTCGTTGTGAAACAAATGATTTTTGCTAAATCTTTTTTTTTGCGATACTGGGGATTGAACCCAGGGGCGTTCTACCTCTGAGCTACACCCCCAGCCCTATTTTTTATTCTTTATTTTGAAACAGGGTCTCACTAAGTTGTGGAGGGCCTCACTAAGTAGCTGAGGCTGGCCGCGAACCCAGATCCTCCTGTCTCAGCCTCCCAAGTACTGGGATTACAAGTGTGTGCCACCACACCCTGCTAAAATTTTAAAAGTTTATTAGATACGTGTAGCTCATTTGTGTTCTAAGTGATGAAGAGTGTTTATGCTCTTGGGCCAGAGTGGAGTCCTTTCTCCTGGCTTATGACCTCGGAGTTCTGAGTTCTGTTTTTGGGTCGTAATTTGGAGGGAGTTACAAAACGCAGGAGATCAGGAAGTCTTGTGAAAATTGATTGCACTGTGTGTGTGTGTATGTGTGTGTGTGTGTGACTGGGGATTGAACCCAGAGGCATTCTACCTTCGGGCTACACCCCTGGCCTGATTTTATTTATTTGGAAACAGGGTCTCGCTAGGTTGATGAGTCTCACTACTTGCTGAGGCTGTCCTCGAACCTGCGATCCTCCTGTCTCAGCCTCCCAAGTCCTGGGATGACAAGCAGGCGTCACCACGCCCGGCTAAGGTGTGCACCACCACGCCTGGCTTTTTTGAGCGCACATTTTATGCAGCGAACATTTATTCTTTATTTAGGCTACTTGCTAATTGATTTGGAGGAAAGAAGAGAATTATTTGAGTCTGTGGGTCTCACATCTTATACAGACCCACGTAAGGGACCATGATAGACGAGTCCCTTTTGCCCAGTGTCCACATCCCTCGCATCCAGGGTGTTAAAGGAACCTGGCGTGAACCTTTGTTGCTGGGACAAAACTGAAAACCTGCTCTGTCTTGGCGCTTTATCAGAACGCCTCTGGAACCCCAGTGGTGCAGAGACGCTGAGGGGGCGGAGCTCGTCGGAGTTTCCACACCTCCGAGTCTTTAGTCATCACCTCAGGTGTGAATGAACACGCTTCCAGGAAAGCCCTGGAGCTGCAGGATTCAACCCTCATTCAGGGACTGAGCGGCTGTCTCCCCTGTCCTCGCCCGGGCTCCCCGCATGGGGAAAAAGCGGCTCAGATCACCGGGCTCCGCTCCAAGCCGTGGCCCTCTCGCCTCCTGAGCAGGCCATGGGTTCTCGGCGCCTCTCAGGGACCGGCTGCTCGGTGTGGGTCGGGGTGTTTCCGTGGGGCGTCAGCAAGGGCTCTGTCAGGGATATTTTCCCCGTATGGGGAAAAAATGAAGGGGACCGTGTGCGCAGACGTGCGGTGGAGAATCGTGTGGCCTGCTCAGCTGCGATGCTCACGTGGCCCGCATGTCGCCTGCAGAGCACATCACTGCCTGTCCTCCCGCACAGCTAAGCGTGTTCACTATCTTTGAAGTGTAAGACACGTTTCTCACATGATTTTGTGTTATTTCTTTTTAAAATATTGACCCATAGGCTGGGTATGGTGGCGCACGTTTGTAATCCCAGTACTTGGGAGGCTGAGACAGGAGGAGCGCAGGTTCAAGGACAGCCTCAGCAAGTAGTGAGACTCTTACCAACCTAGCGAGACCCTGTTTCATAAAAAAATGAATAGATAAATAAATAAATTAATAAAATAAGATTGGGGGTGTCGCTTGGAGGTAGAATGTCCCTGGGTTCAATCCCCAGTGCCACACACACAAAAAAAATGTTGACCTTTAATATAAGTTCACACACACACACACACACACACACACACACACACACACACAGTGCTTAGCCTCGTTCTGGGTTCATAGGCAACTATATATAGAATATATAGCCAGGCGTGGTGGCGCATGCTTGTAATCCCAGTACTTGGGAGGTGGAGACCGGAGGATCTGGGTTTGCGGCCAGCCTCAGCTACTTAGTGAGGCCTCCGCAACTTAGTGAGACCCGGTTTCAATGTAAAGAATAAAATATAGGGCTGGGGGTGTAGCTCGGAGGTAGAACGCCCCTGGGTTCAATCCCTGGTACCGCAAAAAAAAAAAAAAAAAAGAATATATAGATATAGTGCTCAGCCTAGTTCTGGGTGCGCAGGCCACTCATTTAAAAAGGCAGTCCCCTTCCTTCTGCCATGACCTAATGCCAATCTGGGGTATTTTAGTGAAGTTTGTTGGTCTCAGGGGAGGAAAGGTGGTGGGTGCAGCCCATTTCGTTCTCCCACCGCCGAGGAGCCTGGCTCTGTCAGATGCTGGGGTCTGCACGTTACGCAGAGTGGAACCTGGTCCATTTCAGAAGTGGCCACTGTCTTCGACCGAATGCTTGATAACTAGACCACCCAGCTTGCACCTTTTGCCTGCATCCTGGTGTCTCAGGGAGCCGCAGCCCCCGAGGCTAGGCAGCACCCTGGACGGCGTTTTCCCTGTGGTCTGTCGGGAGCGGTGAAGGATATTACTGTCAACAACAGACGGACAAGAAGCGAGCGGTGGGACTTCCGGTCAGCACCAATTCCCTGGGTTCCTGGGCCGGCTGTGTACGTGACAAGAGTTGATTACCTCCTTCAGTCCATCGGCAATGTATGAACGCAGCGTGGTCGCGCCGGCCCCGTGACGAGGCTCGTGTGCGCAGACCTGTCGAGCAGTTTGTCTCTGAGCAGTCTCATCTTAGAAATGAAGTCCCTCTGAGACTCACACCACCCCACAGGACCCAGCCGAGGTCCTGTAACTTAAATTTCAGAATGAGTCCTGACGGACCATTTTCTCTCCAGCGAAGGGTGTCTCTTAACGTGGCGACAGGCTGTCACCCACGGTGTAATCAGCTTGCTTTTCTTTGACAGAAAAAGTGGATCATTGCTGTAGTGTCGGTGGCTCTGGCTGCGGTGCTCGCTCTAATCATTGGCTTATCGGTTGGCAAATGACTCTCTGGATCGCGCTGGGCGCTCGCCTCTGACAGGCGGCAGTAAGTAACTAATCAACTAATTTCTCTATTAACATGCTCAACTAACCCATTGTAGTGTTGGCCAGTTCTAATATGCTCAGGAATTATAGACCCTGTCCTCAGCTGGGTGTGGTGGTGCACACTTGTAATCCCAGCACTTGGGAGGCTGAGACAGGAGGACGGCTGGTTCGAACTAGTGAGACCCTGTTCCAAAATAATAATAATAAAATAGGGCTGGGGGTGGAGCTCAGAGGTAGAATGCCCCTGGGTTCAATCCCCAGTACCACAATAAATAAATACATAAAGGAAGCCTGTCTGCTGAGCGCTGCGGGCCATGTCACCCAGGGATGTGTCCCCAGGCGCCGCCTCTCCTGGCGCGGCAGAGCGCTGGGTCACTGGCGCTGCGATGGCACAGTGGGGCGGCAGGTGGCGCTCTCAGCTCGCTCTCCGTGGTGGGCCCTTCGTTGAGTGCCACTGCCGCCAGTGAACGGTATCCCTCCATTAAAAACCCACGTTCACTGTTGTAGTTTGTCTCCTAAGTTGTAACTTAGATGCAGCTAAAGCTCTGGAAACGGTGACTGAAAGCAAAACCCCTCGCCTACCTTTTCTATTCAGCAGCATCTCTTTCGTTTGAAAGAGATCCTTATTAAAATAAAAGCTCTTTGTTAGTTAGCGCGCCTGCTAATCCTTCGAGGACTCTGGGTATCTAAGGGTCTGTGTCTTGACCACTGGCTGTCCTGCTCACCGCCTGGCTGTCCTGCTCACCACACGGTCCCCTCCGCTTTCCCCAGACATGGCTGCTCTCGCTCCCCCGGTTTTCTCAGTCGTCCTCCAGTGCGGACCCTCACGTTAGGGAGCCGCTGGTGTGAGAAGTCTGGGCGCCCGTCTCTCCCCTGTCCAGGCTTGGGGTTGTCCTCACCGTGACCGGCGTGTGTGAAGTGTCGGGGGGACTGGACCCCACAGTGACCCTCCCTGCTGAGCCCGGTGCAGGAGGTGGCTCAGATCTGACAGTCTCCAGTGCTAGTAAATATTGTGGCAGAAAGGGGTCTCTGACGTGCTCCAGGGTCGCTCCTGCTTCCCGGTCATTAAGGTTTTACTTCCTTTTTTTTGCGGTGTTGGGGACGGGAGCCTGGCCTTGTGCGTGCTGGGCAAGTGCTCACCACTGCGAGACCCCGCCCTGAGATGACTGCTTTCTTTTTTTTGTGGTGCTGGGGATTGAACCCAGGGGCATCTACCTCCAAGCTACACCCCCAGCCCTATTTTTTATTTTTGGTTTGAAACAGGGTCTCGCTAGGTTGCTGAGAGTAACTACTTGCTGAGGCTGCCCTCAAACCTTCGATCCTCCTGTCTCAGCCTCCCAAGTACTGGGTTGACAGGCATGCACTACCATGCCTGACTGAGATTTTCTTCTTGGGTTTTTTTTTTTTTTTTGGTGCTGGGGATTGAACCTAAGGCCATTTTACCTCTGAGCTACACCCTCAGCCCTATTTTATTTTTATTTTGAAACAAGGTCTCGCTAAGTTGCTGAGAGTCTAAGTTGCTGAGGCTGGCCGCAAACCTGCGATCCTCCTGTCTCAGCCTCCCAAGTACTGGGGTGACAAGCGTGCGCCACCACGCCCGGCTGAGATTTCCTTCTTAATGGGAGCGTGTACCAGGCTGAGCGCAGTGCCGGGAGGGAGGAGGGCGCCTCTTGCCTGCCGGCGCTCTTCTGTGGCCTGGGGAAGGCGCTCGGCAGCCTGTTTCTGTTCGGCACGTGCTGGCGTCTCTGAACGCTTTCCTCTTAGCTGTGCTAACAAGTGGCACGTGTGATTAATTTCTCCAGTAAAGTCATGGTATTTCCAGTATTTTCCTAATCCCACAACACGGAGTGCATCTTTTCTAGCACTGTACTCTGGTCAGTGTGATGTGGTCACACCAGAGATGACGTTACAGTTTTTAGCTCAGGCCTGGTGGAACACTCACTCCACTTTCAGGGGACGCCGCTGGTGCTGACACTGACTTTCGCTGTGACCCCGGGGGAGCGGGGCTTGATCCTGGGTCTTGGGCCAACGGCTCATTCTGTCCTGATGCCTGTAAACAAGAACGGACGCAAAGCAAACAAACCGAGCCGCGTTCATAAAGCCAGATCGAAGCTGTGCCCTTGGATATATTTTAGTATAGAAAAGCAGTGTTGACGGCTTCAATTATGTGTTTTTTTTTTTTTTTTTTGCAGAACTGGGGATTGAACCCAGGGGCATTCTACCTCCAAGCTACGCCCCCAGCCTTATTTTATTTTTACTTTGTGTGTGTGTGTGTGTGTGTGTGTGTGTGTTTGAGGTACTGGGGACGGAACCAGGGGCATTCTACCTCCGAGCTATACTCCCAACCTTATTTTTTATTCTTTATTTTGAAACAGGGTCTCACTAAGTTGCGGAGGGCCTCACTGAGTAGCTGAGGCTGGCCATGAACCTGCGATCCTCCTGTCTCAGCCTCCCAAATACTGGGATTTCAGGCGTGCGCCACCACGCCCGGCTTCAATTATGCTTTTTAAAAATCAGTTTAGCCGGGCATGGTGGTGCACGCTGTTAATATGTGGACTAGGGTACAGGAACGACCCCTGCATTCCCGCACCCTCAGTGCCACCGCCTGAAAGCCAGATGTGGCAAGACAGTAGGCACATGCACGGCACCAGATACTTGCAGGCAGCCCAGGGGCGGGTGCGGGTCAGAGCCCGCGCCCAGAGCGGCCACTTCCCGAAGGCGGCTCCAAGGGAGGGAGGGAGGGGACCAGGGCAGGCACCGTGACTGGAGGACCAGTGCTGATGGCAGGAAGGTGGCAGGCCAGGGAGGAGCAGGCCTCTGGGATGTGACACGTGTGTGGAGGACTATGGGACCTTGGGACTCCAGAAGACACGTCTGGTAGACCGGAATGCAGGATTTGAGGACGAGGAGGTTCACATCGTAAACTAGCCCGAATTTCAGAAGGGTTTTGTTAGGAAATGACACAGTTGATTTTTCTTCGATACATTGCAAATTCATGTTTTTCTTTATCTTGCAGAAAATGATGTTCATTATTATTTGTGTAATTATTTTGCTTGTGATCCTTGGAATTATCCTAGCAACAACATTGTCATAGTAACCGTATCCCAAGAGCTGTTTCTCCCCGGAGACCGAGACCACGTCTGCAGCCGAGTCCGCGTCCTCTCGCTCCCGAGTGAGTCTCAGGCGCTGGCAGAGCCGCGTCGGGCTCCTCACGAGTGGATTCAAGGGGAAGCTCGCAGGCGTCGTGTGCACCCGTACCCCGAGCCGAACGGCGGTGCCGTGTCAGCCCGGTGTCCTGGGACTCGAAACCGCGCGCCGGAGGCGTAACGGCGTGACACCTGCTTCGGTGGCCTTGGAATAAGGAATTATTGAGAATTTCAATTTTTAAAATATTCAGTGTTGAAAATGCATGTGAAGTTGAATTAGGAATACTCTCCGTTATGAAGCTATTAGATCGCAGGACGAAGACTTTCTCTCCTCCCCTTTCCCAGCTAACGTGTGCTGATGAAGAGACTTTTTGTACTATGTTTAATTTTTGTTTATGTCCTGTTTGCAGAAATAATTTTTTATTATCACAGAGTTGTTTTGTAAGATATCTGTAACTTTAAATGTTTACAAATTGATGGTTTAATATATTAACATCTTATTTACCCCATTTTTATATGCTAAATATACCCTTGTGAAGTAAACAGGGAGCGTCATGCTATGGGCCGCCAGTGCTGGACTGTGCACAGCACTCACTGCCGCAGAGAGCACGGGCTGCAATGCCCTCGGCTCTCCAAGTGCCTTCTGTCCATGCCGATGGGGAGTTCCAGGCGCCCGCCACCCTGGGGACCGGTCTCCATCATTGTAGCTAGTTCATTCCTACCTGTCCCATTTCTCAAGATAATAAATAGTTACTGCATTGTAAAGACAGTGGTCTCCTCTTTGTTGACAAAAAGTCGGGTCTGTGTTTCCTCTTCACGTGAGTGAAGTCTGAGCTTCCGGTGGTGGCGAGACTGAGGCTCAGTACCCTCCCTGATCACATCAATGAAGTCTGAGTTTCCGGTGGTGGCGAGACTGAGGCTCAGTACCCTCCCTGATCACATCAGTGAAGTCTGAGCTTCCGGTGGTGGCGCAACTGAGGCTCAGTACCCTTAGCGCAGGGGAGTTCTTCCCACACAGTAAGCAATTCTTTTTTTTTTTTTTTTGCGGTACTGGGGATTGAAACCAGGGGCATTCTGCCTCTGAGCTACACCCCCAGCCCTACTTTTTATTCTTTATTTTGAAACAGGGTCTCGTTAAGTTGCGGAGGCCTCACTAAGTAGCTGAGACTGGTCGCGAACCTGCAATCCTCCTGTCTCAGCCTCCCAAGTACTGGGATGACAAGCGTGCGCCACCACGCCCGGCACACAGTAAGCAGTTCTAACCCTAAGCTGTTGCACAAGTCACTTCAGCGTCCGTAAGTACCAAACGCTCTGCCGGACTCTGAAAGTTAGTTTGCAAAGGCAGTAGGAATCTCTGGTGCGTAAACATCTTTATTGCTTGTGAATGATTTTAGTATAATATAGAGTTTATTTTCAGGCGTGTAAGATGCGTGAACTAGTGAATGCACGTCTGTTAGGACAGGGTTAGTCACGAGGATGTGCCGGACACCTGAGGCGTGTTCAACTCTTCCTACTGTGTGCCGCTTACGCACACCAAGTGTGGGCGATATGGAGCGGTTTAGGAGCCACACCCCTCACTACGGACAGTCACGAGTCTCACTGGCGGTCGGTGCTCACGCACCGACAGTCCTCACACACTGATGGTCTCCATTTTTACTTCCTGTTCCTGGTTTGTTTCCTGCTATATTTTGCTTCCTGCTTCTGTTTTCCATTCTTGTTCTCTTCCTGTTTCTCTCCTCACTGCCTCAAGGAAACTTCTGGAATTATAGGCATATGCCACCACACCCAGCTCTGGCTTTCCTTAAATGTTAAAAATACATATTGTTTAACATGTAATAATTGTACACATTTATAGGGTTCGGTGTGACATTTTGATGCGTGTGTGCAGTGTGTAATGATCAAATCAGGGTAGCAAATGTTCCCATCTTCTTATTACTTTCTTTTGGAGCCTCAGACCTCCTCCTACTTATTTCTAAAGTACATCGCAGGTTATTGTGAGCTAGATCCACCCCTCCATGAACGAGCTTTAGAAATAGCCACAGGCCGGGCGTGGTGGCGCATGCTTGTCATCCCAGTACGTGGGAGGCTGAGACCGGAGAATCCGTGTTCGAGGCCAGCCTCAGCTACTTAGTGAGGCCCTCCGCAATTTAGTGAGACCCTGTTTGAAAATAAAGAATAAAAAAAAAATCAGGCTGGGGTTGTAGCCCGGAGGTAGAATGACCCTGGGTTCAATCCCCGATACTGCAAAAAAAAAAAAAAAAAGCCATCGTCCCTTCTTACCATCGTCCTGAGGACAGGTGTCTGGACTTCTCGGTGGCCTGGCTTTTCTTTTTTTTTTTTTGTGGTACTGGGGACTGAATCCAGGGGCATTCTACCTCCGAGCTACACCTCCAGCCCTATTTTTTTCTTTATTTTGAAACAGGGTCTCATTAAGTTGCGGTGGGCCTCACTAAGTAGCTGAGGCTGGCCGCGAACCCGGATCCTCCGGTCTCAGCTTCCCACATACTGGGATTGCAAGCGTGCGCCACCACGCCCGGCTTTTCAGATTGTTTTTCATCGGTGCATCAGAATGCTGCGGGCATCTCTTTCCCTTGCTCTCGGCGCCTGCAGCGCATCCGCTGGACAGCAGAGGGCGCTCGGCCCCTGCTAAGTCCAGGCCTCTTGCTCAGCTGTAGAATGTGTTTTCTTTTTCTTCTTGGCAGCTGTTTTCTTTTAAGCTTCCAATCAATAGCATCTGTGTCAATCAGAGCCCATTATCTCATGGACCTGAGAGACAGTGGTCACCTGAGGTCTCCCCTCCCTCGATGACCCCTCCTGGGAGGACAGCTGGGCGCTCTCCAGGTCGGCAGGTGGGATGAAGTGCTGGTCCAGGAAGGGGACTGGTAAGTTTGTCACCATGCTTGGAGATGGGGAGAGGAGCGAGAAGGAGGAGCGGGATGCATGGGCGGTCACAGCAGGACCGAGCGGCTTAGTGGTGGCTCCTCCAGAGGCACAGGGGAGTCTGAGCCACTTTGGAATTCCAAAATCGATCGTGCACTCAGCCAGTCGATGGACGGGTGTCAGCACCCCCAGCTCATGGCGGTTCTTGGGAAGTGATATCCTTTATTTTATTTATTTATTTATTTATTTATTTTTTGCGGTACTGGGGATTGAGCCCAGAGGCATTCTACCTCCGGGCTACCCCCCAGCCCTATTTTTTATTCTTTATTTTGAAACAGGGTCTCACTAAGTTGCGGAGGTCTCACTAAGTAGCTGAGGCTGGCTGCGAACCCAGATCCTCCAGTCTCAGCCTCCCAAGTACTGGGATGACAAGCGTGCGCTACCATGCCCAGCTAAGCGATATCCTTTAGTATTGTGAAGTAAGCAATATTGGCTTCTATGCCATTACTGTTTGGAAGATTTGGTCTTAGTATCACCCGACAGAATGGGAGAGATATCAGGAGGCTCACGGGAGCTGGAAACTTTCAATTGTGCAGCTTTTTAGAATTTATTTATTTTTTGCGGTGCTGGGGATGGAACCCAAGGGCATTCTACCTCCAAGCTGCACCCCCAGCCCTTTTTTAAATTTTTTTGTTTTTGAAACAGGGTCTTTCTAGGTTGATGAGAGTCTTACTACTGGCTGAGGCTGTCCTAGAACCTGCGATCCTCCTATCTCAGCCTCCCAAGTACTTGGATTACAAGTGTGCACCACCATGTCCGGCTCAGTTTTTGGAATTTAAAAAGCACAGGGTGGGCTGCAGCCACCTGGGCCACCCAGGGCAGAATAGGGGTAAGCCTTGAACGGGGACTTCAGGATCCAGAATGGGGGAAGAGGCTGGAGAAAAGCGGTCTATCTGCCCAGAAGGGGTGGGAGCAGGCCTGAAAAAATCTTTTTATTTATTTATTTTGCAGTAACGGGGATTGAACCCAGGGGCGTTCTACCTCCGCACTACACCCCCGGCCCTATTTTTTATACTTTATTTTGAATCCGGGTCTCACGAAGTTGCGGAGGGCCTCACTAAGTAGAGAGAGAGAGAGAAAGAGAGACAGGGAGAGAGAGAAAGAGAGAGCTGAGGCTGGCCGCGAACCCGGATCCTCCGGTCTCCGCCTCCCAAAGTACTGGGATTACAAGCGTGTGCCACCACACCCGGCCCTGAAAAAATCTTTTTATTTTTATCACTTAACATTTACAGAAAAGTAGCAAGAATGGTATAAATAACTCCTGTCTACCCTTTAACTCAGGGTTTCTGTTTTGCCCCAATTTCTTTATCTTTGACTTGTTCTATCTTCTATCTATC
>PVJS01027389.1:0-26277 GCA_004027185.1 Glis glis | reverse complement strand
GATTACAAGCGTGTGCCACCACGCCCGGCTGTAAGATACATTTTAACCAGATAACTACTATGTCAAAGTATGAATGCTTCCATTTTTTAGCTATTTTTTTTTTTTGCGGTACCAGGGATTGAACACAGGGGCATTCTACCTCCGAGCTACACCCCCAGCCCTATTTTTTATTCTTTATTTTGAAACAGGGTCTCACTAAGTTGTGGAGGGCCTCACTAAGTAGCTGAAGCTGGCCGCGAACCTGGATCCTCTGGTCTTAGCCTCCCAAGTACTGGGATTACAAGTGTGAGCCACCACGCCCGGCTGAATTCTTGCATTTTTTATATAATTTATATGAAAAATGATATTAGTAGTGTCAATATTATGCATATTCAATTTTGAAGACTCATATTTCAGTTTCATTCTCTACATCTTATCATATGTGTTTGACCAGAGGATTTCTATATGCTGTTTCTCAATCTTAAAATCAAAACAAACAAAAATATATTATATAGTAGGGACAAGGAGAGAAATAAAGCCATATCATTTTTACTTTCTCCTTTGTTTCACTTTCCAGTATCAGCATGTGGCTTTTTTCCAGTTTATAAACTAAAATACACAAAATTTAAGTCAAATGTCAGTCATTATTGCTAGCAAAAACGAAGTCTGTTTCACACAGCCGTGTTGCAAAGAATGATATTATTTTAATGAAATATTTTAGATACTCAAAGTGTTTAGGCAGTTTAATAGAAATGTTCTTGAAAAAGCTTATACATTTTCTAAAAATAATTACTGATAAAATGTGAGTTCTGATTATCAAAATAGATAATCATTTGTGGGCTTATTAAAGCAAAGCCATTAATGAAAAATGCTTTTAATAACAGGTATATAAAATTATACATAATCTCAATAAGCCATTCTGATAATATGCCTAAAGTATCCAAATGAAATAGGAAAATTAAAATAAAGTGATGAAGCATGTACAAAAAGAAATTAGAGTCTACCTGGACAAAATAAGTAAAAAATAGCCTGTTTCCTTCTGGAGATGGCCTGCATTCTCCCTCGGGTGTACGCTCTTTACCCAAGCGCTCACTCTCAAGATGGCTATATTCTCCCTCAAGTGTGTGTTTCTTACTTGACCCTAAAAGACATCTCTTTAGAGACAGATAACATTCTCCTTGAATGTGTACCTGCTTTCCTAAATAAACATGCATTTATGGAAAAAAAAACCCAAAACCTAAAGTATCTTACAAATTTTGGAAATGCTCAAGAAAAAGAGAAGTTAACCCACATTTCTAATATACTACTGATTTTTAAATCCCTTTATATCATACTTTATGTTGCCTTCACACTACTGATGAACTCTATGCAATTACATCTGAATTACATGCAGTAATATACAATGATGTTATTCTTAAAATTTTATAATTCAATTGTGTATGTCAAATTAAAAAATCAATAATTTGATAGGAAAGGTAATGTCATAGCTCTAAAAGCAAATTCTTCAGCTGAGTGACTACTATTTGTTTTTTCTGTGGGAAAACCAACCTAAAGTAACAATCTCTGTTGATGCTTGCTCAGATCAGGTGGACCAAAACAGCAGGAAGTGCCTCTGACAGATTCCAAGATTCAAGTGTCTTCAACGAGACTTTGAGAATTACAAATATTCAGCGACACCAAGGAGGCCGGTATTACTGTAAAGCAGAGAATGGCTTGGGGTCCCCAGCGATAAAGTCCATCAGAGTGGATGTGTACTGTAAGTAAATTTCCCAGAAAACTATAATTAAACTAATATGAGTTTCTTCTGTCCTACCACCATGGTTTTCTCAAAAACCATAAATAGAACTCTGTTTAGTTGAGAATGTAGGTGTATAAGATGATGATACTCCCTGTAACATTATTTCTGAGGAAAGAAATCTCTGTTAGAAGTTTTCATAATTTCTATGATATAATAATACATATTCATTATAGAACATTTAGAAAGCACATTACTAAGAAGACAACAAGCATACTGATAATTCCACCAATAACCTAGTGTTTAATTGTATATATATATAAAATATTCATATATATATGTATATATATATATATGAACAAAGGAGCATACTGTATGTACTCTAACTTGTGTGTCTTCATTTTACCTAGATGTGATGTGAATACAGCTATTCTTATTTTTTAAATTCACATCATATATATAAGCAAAGTTATCTGAATGGGTCTGTGAATGACCCAAATCCCCTGTCTGGAGTCTGTTTTTGATACAACCCTGTTGAAAGCATTCATCCCCAACCCAGGACTATGCTATGCCACCTGATGAGTGTTGGTTGATTTTCATTTGTTCTTAGTTGTGTTTTTCTGCTTTTCATTCTTGACAAATATATTTAAAATCCTTCCTTCCTTCCTTCCTTCCTTCCTTCCTTCCTTCCTTCCTTCCTTCCGTCCTTTTTTCCTCACCAAAGAAATCAAGCCTACATTAATTTGGCTTTTTGCACAGGTTTATTTCTCTTTTTAAACTAATTCAGACATAAGTAACATGTGAGGAGTTCCTGTTTTTCTGTCTGTTTTCCTTTCTTTCTCCTTCCTTTTCTTTCTACATAGAACAGGTGTTGCATAGTTAGGGAAGGGCTTGGAATTACACATGGTCTATTCGTCAGACACTATGCTGAATCTCATTTAGTGACTCAGATGACGGGAAAGTGGGTAACAGCATTTGTGATTCACTATTTATATTAAGGTGATTGTTTCCCTCCTGAGTAGGACTGAAGTCCATGTTTCTTTCTTTCCAGTATCTTTCAGCCCCTGAGATCTCCCCCTGGCATAGTTTCACTATTGTCATTCCATGTGTCACTCTCTCCTTATCATACGGGTGCACAGGATGGCTACACCTGTATACTTCCCAACCACAGCAAAGTGCCTGGTGTCCACGTATGTCCAGTAATTTAGTTCAGATATAATTTTACATCTTACTAAATTTGATTCAAATGAATCAAATATTTCTGTAACATAACTTTCCTCTGATTTTTTGTTATTGTAGTTTAGCTCATGAAGTTTTAAAATACACATCTTCAATATCTTAAACACAATTCTAAAATCTAAGAAATTCTAAAAATGAATAGATGGTTCTTTTGTTTTGGTAACCTGTGTCAGCAAAACCTGATGTGAACTAGTTTGGTAGCAAAAAATGACCTGAAATGACTTGAATAGAGGAATAGAAAAGATATTAGGCTCTTTATTTACCCTACTTTGTATGAATTGTCACATGTATTGCTAAGAAAATATGTTTGATGACAAAGATAGCCACAGATCCCGCTGGGTGTGTTATACAAAGGATGGTATATGTACTGTGTTATCTTTCTAAAATCAGAAAATTTCTGAAACACTTTCCCCACAGGTTTGAATAAGAGATTGTGGCCTGCATTGCTACCACAATAGATTTGATAACAATAAAAAAATTGTACTGATGTGTTAAAAATCAAATACAAAGGGGGGAAATCACATTTTTATAGTCTTAAAAATAATATTTCCTTTTACTAGAAAGCTTTTTCAGTACTATTCTGCATTCTACCTACTCCTTCCTATCTTCATATCTCCTGCTGTCCAGACTGGGTTGTGCCTAAGTGGTTGATATTGCACTAGTTCCTGGAATGATAACATAGTTCCCTCTGTTTCCCCAGCCCTGTTAATCTCCTAACACTTATATCATCCTCCACTCAGCCATGTCTTTAGGCACTAGCTCTGGTATCATCTTCTCTTTGACTTCCCTTGGGGTTTTTCCCATGCCACCTGGACTTGACACACATCTTGTTCTATGTTATTTAAGTGAAATGTCACTGAGATGCATACCATATTGAAGTACTATTTTCAGTACTTTTCTGTGTGTCATATTGGGGATTGAACCCAGGGGCATTCTACCTCTGAGATACACCCCCAGCCCCAGTTTGGTTTTTATTTAGAAACAAGGTCTTACTAAGTTATGGAGGGCTTCACTAAGTTGCTAAGGCTGGCTGCGAATCTGAGATGCTCCTGTCTCAGCCTCCTAAGTACTGGGATGACAAATGTGTGCCACCATGTCCAACTTCTATTTTCAGTACTTTTTTGGTGGCTAGAATTTATTAGAAAGTGATCTAAAAGTATAGTATTGGAGAAAATAACATGCTAAATTTTGGACTGAATGCTTAAATGTGACACCGCTCTAATATAAATTTCTCCAAGAATACTTGCAGCTCCAGTGAAGATCCTTTCAATATGGGTATCAAGGCATGCTTTTTATACAATTGTGCCTATTCATGAAGGTCTGAATAAATAAATTCTTTTAGATTGCAAATTTTCCAACATGTTTTGACTGATAGAGTACTTCACAGTGGAGAAAACTAGACCTATTTAAAGTATCCATGTCCTCTAAATACAACCTGACTGAAGACCAGAGATTTTAAGATCAAGTGTGTCTTCTCCATATGAATCTTGTTAATTTAAAACATTCGCTATCATTGTTAATGAGAACACAAGTAGCATATTATTGCTGTGTTTAAATTTGGCATCTTTGGTGTCTAAAATTGGATTATTATACTTAAGATTCATCTGTGTTTGGATTTTGATTTGATATTGTACTGCTTGATTGAATATTCATTTTGTAAACTATAAACAAGTAAACAACTTTATTTTATATACTTTTCCTTAAAAATTTTAGGAAATGCTAAAACAATGGGACCAATTTTTCTGCTTGGAGCCATGGACTTAGAATCATCATCTGCACTTTGGGTTTTCATTTCATTTTGAAACTGGTTCCACATGTGAAACTTTTTATCAACATTGGTAGAACTTGATACACAAGGATGGGCATAGAATACAAAATACAAAACAAAACAAAAAAACCCACAAATTGCACTAAGGATTATATTTGCAACACCAAACTGAGGCAGACTATTACTTGGATTTAACAAAAATTGTAATAAATAGTGTTAGGATTTAGTCTTGAATCCCTTGTGACAGGTCACCTCTAGAAACTATCCCATAAGGTATTAACGTCTACGTAATGCATGGCATATGTATTAACCTAATGCCATTAGTACTTCAGGGGGAATTTTATAATAGCAAAAATGGATATCTCAGCCGGGTGTGGTGGTGCACGCTTGTAATCCCTGTACTTGGGAGGCTGAGACCGGATGATCTGGGTTCATGGCCAGCCTCAGCTACTTAGTGAGGTCTTCCGCAATTTAGTGAGACCCTGTTTCAAAATAAAGAATAAGAAAAAATAGGTCTGGGGATGTAGCTCGGAGGTAGAATGCCCCTGGATTCAATCCCCAGTACCTCAAAAAAAAAAAAAACATGGATATCTCTCATTAAAGTTCAAGTTTTTATCCTAAGTGTCTAAACCTTACAGCTAAAAGCTACATAACATAAAATTTAGTTCTAACCATTCATTATTTTGATGTGGACATTTAGTTTCAGAAAAGAAACTTGCTACAATGGTGACTGATATAAAATGAGGTGACTTTTTTTTAGATGATTTTTGGAAATGTTTATAAAATGATATTGACATTTTGATCATTTGGAAAGATTTATGAATCTGCATTAGCAATTTTCTCACCCAATTTTCTAAAAATTTCTTCTAGTGGGAAAAAGTGACCCACATATATTTCATAAAGGAATTACTGAAAGCATATTGCTTTACTATCTTAATCAAGACTATAGTTTGAGAAATTATTATATCCTTGTTCCTTAATTTATAGGATAAAAATAAAACAATAGGATCTATTGTTTTATTTCTTAAGAATTGTGAAAACGTTTCCAGAGTTCTATGACATATATTTCCTTTAATAAAGATACATTTATAGCCTGGTACACTTCATTACCATACAGTAATTTAATTTTTTTCCCAAAATTTGATCTCCCTAGTCACTTATACAAATATTTATGATCAAAAAGTAATCAATTAAAATTCTTCTTATGGTGGGAGATACCTTCTGAGAGTCTAAACACTATTAGTGATATGTTGAAGGTAAACATGTAAACTTTGTTTTACTTAAACATGGTGTTTTAAACATATGCATTCTTCATGTTTCTCCCTGAAACCATACTAAAACAATTCTAAGTGAATAAAACGACAGCAATATAAAAGGCATACTCATAAGTTTAGATAGAATGGGAGAAAAGTAACAGTAAAACAATTTGGAAAGAAAAGAATAAAACCAAGGAAGAGTCACTGTAACAAAGCTTAAATTAAATCAAACATACCTGCAGGTGTGAAGGACAGAACTAGGCAAATCCATGTGGTAAAACCTTGAAAAACTCAGTAATTAAAGTCACTAGTGAAAGGTTCCTGGAAGAAGGAGATGGCAGACCGCTCAGTGGCAATACAGGCAATGGGATAAAACCTGTGGACGGGGTCTCCAGGAAAGGTTGGAGCCCATGTCTGCTTACAGACTAGAAGCTTATATAGATTGTTTAAGGACAGGGGGAAGCGGTGGCTAGTCATTGCTAGGGGGTCTGGTAAGGGGAATTAGTTGGATTGTTAGAGCTGGGTTAAACAGGACAATGGGAATTTTCCTTAAGCAGAGAGATAGGATAAGCAAAGGGCTTGTCAGGCACATCTCAGACAATGGGGACATTTCAGTAAGCAGGGGATGAGTGCATTTGAGTAAGACTTAGGACTTTTCTGGTCAGCAAAAGAGGCCTGCAAAATGACACATCTTAACAAGATGGGGTCACTTTTGTTTGGTACTCTAACAACTAGATTCCCTCTTCTGAGGATATAGCTGAGTCTGAAAATAGAAGAATTGGTCAAAAGTCTGCATTAGATGAGTTACAGGGCCGGGCGTGGTGGCACACGCTTGTAATCCCAGTACTTTGGGAGGCGGAGACCGGAGGATCCCGGTTCGTGGCCAGCATCAGCTCGCTCTCTCTCTCTCTCTCTCTCTCTCTCCCTGTCTCTCTCTCTCTCTCTCTACCTAGTGAGGCCCTCCGCAACTTCGTGAGACCCTGTTTCAAAATAAAGTATAAAAAATTAGGGCCAGAGGTGTAGCACGGAGGTAGAACGCCCCTGGGTTCAATCCTGGGTACCGCAAAAAAAAAAAAAAAGTTACAGGACCAGATCTCCTCCACACTTTACAGTGTTCAATGCCTAACCACCTCCACACCTCCAGCCAACTCCCTTGTCAGCCCCCTAAACACTACAAATATATTTTGAGAAGCTCTACCAGAGAAACTTTGAAATAAATAACTTGGAGTCGTTTACTAGAAGAGGCATCATACTGTCTATAGTTAAGGATTATTAAGTGAAATGCAGGAAAAAAGTAGGTTCTGAATATTAAAGTTCTTGTCTCTGAATATATTTGTTACATTGAGATTCTTGAAGACATTTAAACAATTCTCTAAGAATATGTTCACCTAATTCTCTCACTTATTCCTAGCCATGACTGTGTTGCTAATAGGGTAATAGAGGTCATACCACTTTAAAGGTTAGGGTTTGATTAAAACTTATTTTTAATTCAAAAAGAAATTAGATTCAGAGCATTAGCTTAATAAGTTTTCATGTGTGCAGACACTGTTCACACATGAGACAAATCTTTTCCAATGTCCATTAAACATTTCATAATCATTCTTATATCTGAAATATATCCCCCACTTTAATTTCACTTAGGTAGATTGCTGCATTTCATTATGTTCAGAACAAGCAGTAATTTTTTTTGGTACTTGCCTATTAGATTTATTTGTTACATTTTCACACAAGAAATTAGTGAGGGATTAGGATGACATGTTATTAATTTATCCCACAAATACAATTTATCTGTGCTAGAAGAATTGTAAAGTACAGAGTTAAAATACTGAGAATAAGTTTTGTTTTTTTACTGGACCCATCAACATGACTTCTGGACTGAAGAGTTTACGGAAAGGGCTAGTCTAACTGATGGAAATTCTGTAAACATGACAAATCCTGGAGGAAAAATAATGTCTAAGTCAATCCCATTACACATAATTTTTTCACCCACCACCCATCTTCCCAAAACATCAGCCTCGGGTTTAGAAAAATCTTAATAATGTTTGATGTGGTAATTACAGTGCTTATTAAAATGGGTGGCTCCCATGGTAATTACTCTATTAATAAAATCCGAGACAAGATTTTATAATTATATGTATGCTACAAGTGAAAAATGCTTATTTATCAGTGTTATTTACATTCCCAAATAGAATTAGAATTCCTAATAAATGAGCTCAGTAAAAAGAAAAGAAAAGAAAAAAGAAACACAAACATACACACACGCACACAAGCTATTTCATTTCTTTTCACTGCGTCTTATTCAGAAGACAAAAGGAAGAGCTACTTCAAAATCAAGTTATCCCTATCTTTATGAGGCTGATTATTATCCATTTGTTATTGGTCAAATGCATCCTCTTCAGATGTATTCCCAGGGCACCTTCTGGAATCTTTCCCCCATCCCACAGATACACCACTGAAATGGCCACTCACAGCTTCCCCTCAGTTGCTCTCTTACAGTCCTTGCGACCTTCACGTTGCTCTGCTCATTCAACCTGATTCTGTTCATCCCAGATACTCTAGGAGTCGCTTGGACTGAAGACTCTAGAAGGCCACTTCCAGTTACAGTCTGTTAGTTAGCAATGTTAATTGAGTACCACTATCTGCAAAATACTGTATTAGAAGCTGTGGTGAGAGATAAAAATATAAGGCCTTTACCATAAACGAGTTTATAATGAGTTGGAGATTTGAAAAATATAGACATAAGAAGAACTTGGTTAAAAATTAGACTATTGAGTCTAAAAAAGTAGTTTTCATATAAGTACTAACAAAAGCAATATAAAATGACATTAATTAAGAGATTCCTGCTAATAAATATATTAAAAATTCAAGAAAATTAATATAATTATTACATCAGTGTATGATTAGTATCTAGGTTGTTACATGGGTTAAAAAAACAAAAACAAAAACAAGTCCAGAAAAACTTGATTAACGGAAAGGTTGTCATTTGTTATGTTTTGGATTTATTTATTTTTATTTTTATTTATTTATTTATTTGTTTTGCTGTACCAGGGATTGAACCCAGGGGCGTTCTACCTCCGCGCTACACCCCTGGCCCTGTTTTTTATACTTTATTTTGAAACCGGGTCTCACGAAGTTGCGGAGGGCCTCACTAAGTAGAGAGAGAGAAAGAGAGAGAGAGAGAGAGAGAGAGAGAGGAGAGAGCTGAGGCTGGCCGCGAACCCCTATCCTCCGGTCTCCAACTCCCAAAGTACTGAGATTACAAGAGTGTGCCACCATGCCTGGCCTTGTTTTCATTTTTTATTTATTTATTTTTTATTTATTTTTTGTATGTGTTACTGGGGATGGAAATCAGGGGCATTCGGCCTCCGAGCTACACCTCCAGCCCTATTTTATTCTTTATTTTGAAACATGGCCTCACTAACTTGCAGAGGGAGGGCCTCACAAGTTGCTGAGGCAGGCCACGAACCTGTGATCCTCCTGTCTCAGCCTCCCAAGTACTGGGATTACAAGTGTGCACCACCATGCCCGGCATGTTTTAGATATATACATTTTTTTTTTGGCGGTACTGGGGATTGAACCCAGGGGATTTCTACCTTCAAGCTACACCCCCAGCTCTATTTTTTTAATTCTTTATTTTGAAACAGGGTCTTGCTAAATTGCGGGAGGGCTCACTAAGTAGCTGAGGCTGGCCGTGAACCCTGATCCTCTGGTCTCAGCATCCCAAGTACTGGGATTACAAGCGTGACCCACCACGCCAGCTATGTTTTAGATTTAGAAGTCCCCCTCTACCTCATGAAGACAAGGCCGCCATGTTGGAGGTGGGGCTTGGTTGCTGAGGAGAAGTCCCTGGGGGTATGGCCTTGGAAGTTGTATATGGTCCCTCCTCCCCTGCTGTCTCTCTGCTTCTGGCCTCCATGATGTGAGAGCAGAGCCCTTGTGCACCTCTCTCTCTGCCTTCCAATGCCAGGCCCTGAGCTCAGCCAACATCACCCAGCCTAACATAGACTGGACTCCTAAAATCTCCAGAGCTGTGAGCAAATAAATCTTCCTTCCTTTAAGTTGTAGTGGTCAGGTTTTTTGGATTACAGCAGTGAGAATGCCAACGAAAACACCATGTTTTTCCACAAAGGTTGAAGGATATACTAATGTGCATTTGTGTTTGTTTTTTTCTCTTATTGTTACCAAATAACTATAAAAAATATTTGCATGTAATTTTAGTGAAGATCCTCACTCATCTAAAAATTATTCCTAAATTTTATTGGTGCCTCACTGCCCACTGTATCTTGCTCTCCACTGTTCCATCTGGCTTCCAGTTCTTTCCTACCCTTCAAGGTTCCTTCCTCACTGCATGAGCTCTTTCTTTATACCCTCCCCTGGGAATTATAACTTTATGTTTTAGATTTATGCCTTAAAATTTAGTGTGACTATCTCTCTCTTTATGTTACATGTCTACAATTTATTTTATGATATTATTATTTTAGGAGACCATTTCAGGATTCAGTTCTTCTGATTTTAGACAATTATGTGGAATACAGAATATTTTTTGTAGCATCATTGATGAAATCTGGGGTTCTATCCCACGATGAAAACCATGAATATTGTGTAATTCTATCCATATTTTCAGTCTTATCACAAATGAAGAGTGGGATACGTGAACTTTATTACTAAGCTCTGATCATGCAAGATAGTGTTTATCATTGTCTGGGCTACAGTCATGTCAAGTATGCTTACAAATAGGTTTGGGGAAATTTTGCACTTTTCAGAAATTTTCAAACTTCCGAATTATGTACAAGGAACTGGTTGATTGTGTATAATTGTATATAAGCCGCTGTGGACATGTATTACCAGTTAGTGAACATGATGACCAATTATATAATGATTCATATTGATAAATTTTGCTTTTATGAAGGTCTTATAAACCCCCAGAGAGCAGAGATCACCTTTTGTCATCATTTAGTATACCCATATCCAAATTATCAGCTCAGTGATGAACTTATGGTAGGGCACATACTTACAGTAGGGAAGCATATTTACGGAGGGATTTGTTAGTTATTGAAGAACACTTGGAGGTAAATGCAAACTGCTTGTTATCTTTCTCTGAATGTGCATTTGAGTTTTCGTTTTTTTCCATCTTTAGGCCTATGGCTTTTCTTTTTGAGTTTTTGAATTTTTAGAAATAGCCAATGAATTTTAAGTCAAAATCATTGATTCACCCATCCCTAATCATAACAATGTCAAATAACAATACTATATATTAATTTCTCATTTCTCTTTCAAGATTTTCTTTCTAATTAAATTTATGTTTCATTTTCTTTGAAGGATAGGTACACATAGTTCACATATATTCTGTATAACTTTATAATAAAGGTCATTTTTAGTGAATTATTGGTGCTAAAATTTCTTACTCTCCCAGTAACTCCATATTCATTTAGTATTGTCTATGACATGTCTTCTTTTTATAAGGTAAGCATGAGGTGTTGTATTAAAACAGAAATGAATCAGTATAATTTTTAATTTTACCTATGACTGATGGTAAGAAATGAGGTGGAATGACCCCACTCTTATTATATGTAAAAATGATTTAGCAAAATTTCTAATAAAGTTGCACAGTCCTTTCAAAATCTTCACTACATAGGTGCTCATTTGTAGTTCTGTTTTGATTTTTCAAATATTATCAGCCTACTCTATTATTTCTTGTTTACACCTGTCACATTTCCTCACCTCTCTTACCTTGCCCAAAGGCCTTAAAGATATTTTAATTTCCACAGCTTTGAAGCCATATTGCAGTTCTTATCATTGGTTATATATCCTAAATTCTCGTGGTTCTTTAAAAACATTATAGATCCTTGGTCCAAGCCCAAGATATCCTGAATCATTTTCATGCTGTCAAAGTCTAAAGACCTCCCTTGTGGAAACAATCTTGCTTTATAAAGCCTTCTACCTTCTAGGCCTCTTTTTCTTTGCCCCTGTCACTAAGCAATCCTTTTTGGCCCAATTAGGAAGGATGGTGTCCCTGGATGTTTCACAAAAACTCCCCAACTGCCAAACCTCCATGAGCACTGAAGACATTTTTGAAAGTTGTGCAGGTAGGATGGAGGCTGAGTTTACATTTCAGTCATACAAACAACTTTGCCTAGACTTGGTGGAGTCGTTGATCTTACATGTGTCCCCTCAGTGTCTGCAGATATTGCAAGTATTCCTCATGCCTTTCTTCCCTGCATTCTTCCTTTTCCTCTTCCTTCCAGAAATGGTTCAGTAAATTTTGTTCCTAACTGCTACCAAATCCCCACTCATGAAAAATGTCACCCTTCTTTTTTTTTTTTTTTGGTACTGGGGACTAAACTTAGAGACATTCTACCTCTGAGCTACACCCCCTGAGCTTTTTATTTTTTATTTTGATACAAGGTCTTGCTAAGTTACTGAGGGTCTTGCTCAATTGCTGAAGCTGGTCTTGAACCTGTGATCCTCTTGTCTCTGCCTCCCAAGTACTGGGACTACAGGCATGTGCCACCATGCCCAATTATGTCACCATTCTTGAAGGAGAGCATTAGATGATCTCCCTTAAGTCCTTCCAGCTTCGCCTTCACCCTGAACACATATGTATTTTTAAAAGATCGAAATCCTTGGGGGAACCAGTGCCAGATACTAAATTAATAAAATGCCTCTAACTTATCATAGTTAAATAAAAATATCTGCATTTCTGTAACCACAGAGTGCCTAGTCACTATCCATGATAGTATCTATTTGCTAACACTTTAAAAATATAGGAATAGGTATACATTAAGAACATAAAATCAAATCTGTAAACTTCAAATTGAACATGACAATTGAATATTCTTGTTAGGTATTGAAAACACCACAAATGGAAAGAAAAGAGTTATTTTCCAGTATGTCAAAAATTTTCCTTAACATTGTTTTTAGCCATTTGTTATAATAATTCTGTAACAAAATGATTTGTTCAATTAATATGCACTCATCATCAGTTATGCACCACCAATTTGGATATTTAGGGCATTAGTGTCACTACTGTTGAGTACAAACATCAAGCCCAGTTGCTGGATTTCCATCCTGTATCTACACCTTCTCAGTTGTGTATATTGTATAATCATATAATCCATATATTTTCACTAACTTAACCTCATGCAACTAATTTTCCTTATTTGTTAAATGAAGATAATAATAATAATAATGCCTTATAAATTGTTATAAGGATAAAATTAGAGCATGTATAAGTTCCTAGTTCAATGGCTGACACAAAGTCAGGGGTCAGAGAGGCCAGCTCTTAATTGCTTTAGCAGGTGGCACGCCAGGGGTACTAGGAGCCTAGGGAGGCATTGCAGGGAGGATAGTCATCATTGATAGTGGAAAGAGGCTCTTAAAAAAACAAAAACAAAAACAAAAAAACCCCAGAAAATTCTTAGAAAGATTCCAAGGGAAGTAGTGATTGTACAGCAAATTTGTGTCAATGAGTTAATGTAATCACAAGAATTCATCTCTACCTTTAACTAGCTTTATGGCCATAGGCAAATTGCTTAAGTCCTTATCAAAGGATAATAATGATATCTAATCTGTAGAGTTATTATTATCTAATCCTCACAAGTACTTTTACTAACATTTGTCAAGTACTGGTTCTTTGCCTCAAAAAGCACTTTCTTTTATAAAGATTTTGTTATTTCATTCTTATAAATATCAAGAGATTTAGAATGGCAATTGGCACTGTAAGAGCTCAACAAAGATATCTTAAAGAAAGAGTACAGTAGTAGCCGGGTGTTGTGACGCACACTTGTAATCCCAGTACTTGGGAGGCTGAGACAGGAGGATTGCAGGTTCGCGGTCAGCCTCAGCCCTCCACAACGTAGTGAGACACTGTTTCAAAATAAAGAATAAAAAATAGGGCTGGGTGTGTAGCTTGGAGGTAGAATGCCCCTGGGTTCAATCCCCAGTACTGCAAAAAATAAAAATTAAGTAAGAAAATAAAAAAGAAAGAGTAGTGAAGTAAAAGAAACAGTGGCATAACACTTTATTACATAACTAAAATTATATAACTATTAATACTATTATTACTCTATTAACAATAATGAGAGATGGTATTCCACAGCTCTTAATGTGCACTTTACACTGTGTCAAGTACTTCACATCTAGGATTTCACATAATTCAATACAAGTCCACAAATGATGAAACCAGTAGATGGAAAGATAAATGATACAAAGCAGAGAGGATATTTGATAAAAGTGAGATTCTGGGGGGAATAGAATGAAAAACATGAGTGACTTGAAAAATTATTTTTAAAACATTTTAATACCAAGGCATGTAAGGAGATAGAAAAAGAAACAGATGAAGTAGGCTGGCAGTGGCTGGTAACTTGAGGGACTTCATATATTTCAACCCTTTTTGTGTATTAAAATAAAGGGAAAGACATTTGCTGATAATGTGGACAAGGGTTGGGTTAGGGGTCTGAAGACAATTCTTCATAGTGGGGCAGTTACTGTGAGACGTGGAAAATGTCTTTTACTTGGAGGAGGAAAAGGCTTGTGAAATAACACTAAGGATGCAGGCAGTTTGATGAGTTGGTACACCGGGCAGGAAGGAAGGCAGAAGAATTGGGGGAAAGGAAAGGATCTATCTTGGTTTACAATTATAGGTAGGACGTGTGTGACAGTTATCTTGAGAGGATTGCCGAGGTGGAATACAAGTGATTGTCTCCTGAGTAGGGGGAGTTGGGGAATATGGAACTAGTGAAGGCCAATGTAATGCTGAAGTGGTTATGGAAATCACAGTTTGGTTGCAGGAATCATGGCAGAGAGAGGGTTTGCAAACCTGGTGTAAGGATATTTCTCTAGAAGTTGATGAAGTGGGCAAGGGAGCAGATGAAGCAATAAGAATAGGAAGAGGGGAGAGACTGTTTATATAAGTAATGTCAAACCAATGTGGTATGTGAATTATGGCATTAAATTATTACTTTATTGCTTTCAGTAAACCAAATCCAGTCTATACCAAGAGAATAGGTTTAGAATCAGATCCATTTAAATTGCTTTATTAGCCAGGTGTGGTGGCGCACATCTGTAATCCCAGTACTTGGGAGGCTGAAACAAGAGGATCTCAGGTTCGAGGACAGCCTCAGCAATGTAGTGAGACTCTCAGCAACCTATTGTGATCCTGTTTCAAAACAAAAAATAAAAAAAGGGCTGCGGGTATAGCTGGGAGGTGGAATGCCCCTGGCTTCAATCCCCAGTACCACACACACACATAAAAAGCTTTATATATTGGACTCTAAATGCTCAATAAATATTTCTAATTACATTCAGCTGTATTGATTTTATAGTTGATTATGTTTTATTTTAGAGAACAAGTAGTTAAAAATACCATATGTGGTGATGGTTACTGTTTGGTTTTTTGGGGGCTAGTGTATACATCAGCATTTATACTCTTTCTTCTTCCTTGGCTGTATATAATATATATTATGTAATTACAGGTAGGACATTTGTGTTTATATTTTATAGCATTTATAAAATAATGTGTGAGAATGAAAATATGTTTTCTTTTCTTTTTCCATTCTCATATTACCAGCTCTGTTTCCTTTTTTCCCCCAATCTCCTTATATACATTCTACTTTACACTTATTTAATTTTATTTGGTCCTAATATTAGTTCTGGGTTTTGATATCATAAATAACATCTGTATTTTTCTACTATTAAGATCCATATTATGGTTTTTATTTTTATTTACCTTTGGATGCTTTTTTACTACTGGTAAGCCATTTAAGCCAATACAGTGAAATATAAATTTGTTATACATTATGCTGTTCTAAAACTTCTGAAAATCAAATTATTGTATTCTTTTCAAATGGATCTTATTATTTTACAAGTTGATACAGTGGAGGAAGACATTCCCCTTATTACCATCTTCTTCAATTATGCAACAAATATTTGCATGCTTATTATGTATTTTGCACGTTTTATTTTCTTCCTTCAATCTGTATGATATTAATGAAGCACCTTGATAGGAATCATGAAGGTAGACACATCCTACTATGTTTTATTTGTATGAGCTTAGATGAACCCTTATTGTGAAATGGGGGTGTTGAAAGAAATATTTTTCTAAAATCCAAGTTAGCAGTGAAATTCTACTACTGCCATCATTTGTGAGGAAAATGTATGGTTTCAAAGAAGCATGTTAGTGAAACAAAAACCTCAGTAGAAAGTGAATTAAAAAAACAACTTATTGTTTTTCTTTCAGAGATACTTTGTCATAATGATTTGTTAAATTAAAGAGACTATATACTACTGTTCTGAGGATAAATAGCCAAATTATTGGAATGTTAAATTAGGAGATGAGAAATTACTTAGACCAAGTTTTGTCTTTATTTTAAAATTAAGTGTGAAAATATTTTTACATTTTCAAAATTACACACATATCTCAAAATTACACACACACACACACACACACACACACACACACACACATATATATCATATATCTTTAGAGAAAGAGAAAGAGTTATATAGAAAGATTTATTTTAAATAATTGGCTTCCATAATTGTGGGAACTGGAAAATCAGAAATTTGTAACAGCAAAGCCAGCAGGTAACTCTGGTAAGAATTAATATTTCAACATTGACTCCAAATTTTACAGATGGTAAACTGGAAACTCTGGCAGGGTTTCTATGTTACAGTCCTCGGCAAAATTCCTTCTTCTTCTGTAAACCTCTGTCTCTTCCTTAAAATCTTCAACTCATTGGATGAGACCCATTCACATTATGGAGGATGATCTGTTTTACTCAGTGTCTACTACGTTAAGTATTAGTCACATCAAAAAATAACTTCCAAGTACTGATGTTCAACCAAACAAACAGGCATCATAGCCTAGCCATGTTGACAACAAAATTAGGCACCATATCTCTTAATCATTCTGAAATTTTATTCTTCATCCCAATGTCTCATGAGTTTCTAAAATGTAAGTAAAGGAATGAATTTGTAAGGTTTATTGTACAACATGGTAGCTATGGTTAATGATAACCTATTGTAATCTTGAAAATTCTAAGGGAGTGAATGGTAAATGTTCTCACCATACAAATAATAACTAGGTTAGGTAATGTGTATTTTAATCAGGTAATTAAACCATTCCATAGTGTGTATAAATTTCAAAACACATGATTTGCATGTTAAATACATATAATTTTATCTATCAATTAAGGTAAATTAAGATGAATTTTTAAATATAAAAAATTAAAGGCTTAAAAACTGATAAATAAAGTAAATGAAGCTGGTTGGGAGCTTCAACAGTATATTCATAGGATTCTTTTTTTATCATAATTATATTACAATATACCTAGTATTTATCCCAACATCTTACCTACCATGATTTTTTAAGACAAAGTAGATACTACTAGCTGGACTTTAAAAAGTAAAAATTAGCCATTTGGCCTGTCCTTTTTAAAAAATTGCTTTTCAACAAGTTTGCTTTGGACTATGTCATGTAAAAGACATTCAATGCACGTATGTGGTGACAGTACTCCTATTACTCATGTTCACAGATCCATAGCTAGAGACGTAATTACATAGATAAGAACAGATCTTCTTTTTAAAACAGGATTTCAGAATAAGCGAATACCTATTAATTCCATGACTAATGGTATGATATTATGGGGAAATTTAAGAACTTAGTGTTACCATAACTGCACAATACTCTAGAATCATATCATCTTTGCTAGCCATCATGATACTTCTTCCTACTTGTGTTATTTCACATTCATCAAGAAGAGCATTTCTGAAATATGTTCCTGGAATTTTAATAAGCCATTCTTGTTAGTTAAAGCATAGCATGGGCAACACATCAATATATAATTGTTTTTATTTTAGGCTTAAAATGATCTCAATGAGCCAGGCGTGGTGGTGCACGCTTGTAATCCCAGTACTTGGGAGGCAGAGACCGGAGGATATGGGTTCGCAGCCAGCCTCAGCTACTTAGTGAGGCCCTCTGCAACTTCATGAGACCTGGTTTCAAAATAAAGGATAAAAAA
Source organism: Glis glis (assembly GCA_004027185.1). Lineage (NCBI taxonomy): Eukaryota > Metazoa > Chordata > Mammalia > Rodentia > Gliridae > Glis > Glis glis. Next base: position 8,280 of record PVJS01027389.1, on the reverse strand, counting down.
TAGGGCTGGGGGTGTAGCTCAGAGATAGAATGCCCCTGAGTTCAATCCCCAGTACCGCAAAAAAAAAAAAAATGATTTCAATGAATTAGTATCATTTTTATATGAATCAACACTCCAGTCTGACATTAATATGTTTCTTTTCATTGTGAATTAGGTTTAATCAGTATGGCTGAACTGATTCTAACAGCAGTGGTTCCTACTGGCACTTTTCACAGTTATCCTCTTTCCTATACATATATTTTTCCAGTTTGTAAGTGCAATCATGACAGTTTCATAAGATTTTGTTATTTTTCCTCACACTTCCATTCCTCAGAATTACTTGGCTGACTCCACAATATTTTGGTACATTCCTTGAAAGGAATTATTTGTAATTGTTCACTATTGAGTCATGGAATTGTATTGCATAAAATTACTTAGGATTCAAATATTAAAAAAAAACAATTAAATTCAGAAGTCCTCATCCTTACTACAAAAAAAATCAAGAGCCTGATAATAATATTCCTTATTCTGAAATCAAGTAGCATGGAATATATGATAATCCATGAAGGAAAGTTGTCTTATTTAGGCCATTAATAATAGAATACTATAGACTTGATGACTTAATCAGCAAACATTCATTTCTCACAATTGTGGAGGCTGGGAAGTCCAAGATCAAGGTGCCAGTAAATAGGATGTCTGATAAGGGCCCACTTCCTGGTTGTCAGATGGCTGACTTCTTGCTGTGTCTTCACAAGGGATAGATCAGAGAGCGATAGCAAACTCCCATGTGTTTTCTTAGGGCCCTGAACCAATTCATTAGGGCTCCACCTCTATGACCTTATTACCACCCAAAGAGCCCTACCTCCAAATGCCATATCATTAGGAGTTAAGAATTCAACATATGAATTTTGGTGGGACATATTTAGTTCATAGCAGCAGTGAGTCATTATAAATATGTATTTCAGTTTTCTTTGATAATAAATAACAAAGCAGAAAACATATTTCCTTTTTACCAATGAGTTTTCTTAGATATTAAATAGCTCATCAAGTAATTACATAAGGGTCTTTTTATTTTGAAAACTCTTTCTTAAAAGTCTATTATTCAACTAGTCACACACACACACATGAACACACACACACGAACACACACACACACACACAACGTATATGACTAAATGCCAAAATAAGATATATAAGAAACTGTCATTAAAATCATAGTAGTTTGCTGGGTTTTTTTCTCATCATATGGATATTCCTTTTATTTTCAATGAAGTTTTTTTTTTTTTTTTTTGCTTTGGTTCTGAGGGGAGGACTCCATGCTAACTGTGAACTCTTACCAGTGAATTATACTCGCAGGCTACCAGTGCAGCTTTTTGTTATTTTCCTTTACTAAGCATGGTTTCTGGATGACTTTCCATAGCTATTTGCAGGTTTCAGGCATTTAAAACATACTCCACAGATTAAAGGGACTATGTAATCTCCTTAGAAGTTCTTAAGCTGCCTTCCTGACTTCAGATTGTCATTTACAGATAGAAACACATTTTCAATCCTTGATGCCATAGCATTTTAAATTTCCAGTCAAAATATATAACAAAAGTCAATAAACTGTTTGAACTTATCTCTCCTGGTGTGATTTTTTAAAATTTTTTGAAGTAACCAGTTTACTTCTCTATCTGAGTATTGAAATTTCTAATATGAGGACAACTAAACTACAGATGTAACTCTATATTACTTCTTTATTATTTTTATATGACCCAGTGAAACTAGTTCATCAAACACATCCTACAGTGAATATTAGCAGATGATGGTCATTAATTTCCTCCCATTTGGACACAAGGTTTTTGTAAGGAGATTAAAAATTGAAATTAATTTGAGGTTTTAAAAGTGTTCCAAGAATATCTTTCCTATTATCTACTTGAGTTGCAGTATTATTATCTTAATTTGTTGAAAAGAGGATGCTATTTATGGCAGTTCAATAAATGCAAAATTTATTGCCAATATTAATGGAAACTCAAAGAATGGAATGTAATCATTAAAACTTGAAATATAAGTCAAGTGCACAATTTGAAGTTGAATGAAGGAAAATTTTGACCCCACTGGTTTTAAATAGAATATGTGCTTTTAATTGATATATCGAAGCTTATGCTAAAATGCAGAAATTGTAGTTTAAAGCACGGGAGAGAAGAAGGGGAACCTGTGTCTTATACCAAACACATTCACATCTCAATCACTACATAATATATAACACAAGGAAGGAAGTGATATAATGCAATACAAAACGTGAATAATGGATTTGGTCCTGTCTTTACCTTGAATAACTAAATGACCCTACAATAGTAATAACCTTGCAAAGTTACTGTAAGGGGGGAAGGGAGAAAGAGAAAGAGAGAGAGAGAGAGAGAAAGGGAGAAAGAGAGACCACCTAATTACCTTATTGCCGTCCTAGGATAACTTAAAACATCTTTGTGTGTCATCCCTAATCTTCAGTTTGATAGTGTAGTTTTACTGTGTTTTCTGGTTTATTATGAGCTGATTGCTTTACTTCATCAGACCCAAGTGCTTATCTTGAAACTGTGCTTCCTAAAGAGGGCCCAAAGGGCCAGTTAACCTAGTTCAGTGAGAACTCTTCAGTGCTCCCTCATCTGCAAAGGTGGGTCCCAAGATTAGTTCTTTAAAACAGGCTCAATAACTTTCAAGCCTGAATTCTATAAAAAAAGGAAAAATATAAATCAAATTGGGTAATAAAAAACATACTGCTGATTAAATGTTATCTATTCAATTATACATATAAAATGAAACTGCTTCGAAAATACTTTTCGAAAAGAGCCTTAACCATTGGTGATTCAGCCAAAGAAAAATGGTAAATTAATGACCCACATTCTTCTGGATGAACTTGAGTCTGAATCTTCTAAATGTTATTAAATCAGGCTTGTATCTCAAAATACTTAAAAGAATTATTGATGTGTCTAGAAATTCTTTCAGTTACAGTTCAGCTCTATTATCAGAATATAGCTTTGCTATTCAGGATACAGTATAGGAGAATGGAAATAGAAATAGGAGAGATACATTGAAAATTTTCTAATACCCTCCTTTGAGATAGAGTGTGCTGATCAAGTGGCCATTGAGCTCCTTGTCCTGCAGAGACCTCAGAAAATTTATTCTGCCATTTCTTTTAGTGGCTAAAGAGCTAACAAAGCATCCAAGTGAGTCTAATGGTGCTGACCATTTGACAAATATATCCAAAGACTAATATTAATAGGGAAGGCCATGGGAAATGTGTCTTACATTATTATAGTATTCTTAAAAGTAATTTATAATATATGGTTAATGACAAATGCCGTTTTCAGGGGCTATCTGAATAAGCCACGAAAAATCACCTGGAGAAAAAAGTGAAACTTTATCATTCTCTGAGCTCTAGTTACTCTGTGAATCCAGACTTGGAAACATTAAAGGTTTCTATCATCCATAGATCCCACAGACCCTGATTAAGTTTCTGTCTGTTGATATGGGATAGGCAGTGGGCCAAATCCTTTCCATGGATTCTCTCATTGAACACTCACATTCTATGAAGGAGGTCTCAGGATAACCTTGATTCCTGGTTTTACTGTACACATTGAGAGATCAAAGATGAACAGAAGGACATACTCAGCACCACAAGAAGCTCCTAGGACACTGCAATAAACTCAGAATAATAAATAAGCATATGTGGTCATACAGTTAAAAGCTCAGGCTCTTGGATCAATGAGTCCAATTCTTAATTTCACCCTAACTAACTATGGGACAATAGGTCATATTCTACATACTAAAATAGTTGTTAGTGGTATGGTACCATGCAGTGTGGTTTCAAGTATTAAATGAGTTAGTGTAATATGATCAGAAGTTACATTAAGAACCAGCAATGTTAGTTGCTGTTTCTGCTGTTGCTGTGATTACAAGGATGGCCCTTCCCCCACTCTAGTCATTATAGTGGAAAAGCAAGGTGACATTAGATTACTGAAACCTTACTTCATCAGAGAGGTCTGGGAAAGTTCCCAAGAAAGATGATACTCAAGCTAAGTCTGGAAGTGCGATTAGGAATTTCAACAAAGAATTTAGGAATCATAAGATTTCCTGAACTTGGACTTTTTTTTTTTTTGCGGTACCAGGGATTGAACCCAGGGGTGTTCTACCTCCGTGCTACACCCCCGGCCCTATTTTTTATACTTTATTTTTGAAACCGGGTCTCATGAAGTTGAGGAGGGCCTCACTAAGTAGAGAGAGAGAGAGACAGGGAGAACTTGGACTTTTTAAACAGTGCAATGATCGTTTTCTGATTGTCCTTTCAGGAGGTTTACTTGAAAACTGTACTGATAACACCTGCCTTTGAACCCCAGACTGCACTGCTAGTGAGTCCAGGGGAAAGTGTTTGTGGATAGCAGTGATTCTCAGTCTGTTTTTGTAAGTGGGTGGTTAGAGACACCCTTGTTAAAGTCAGTAAGAATACATAGTTGACCTCTTCCACTGACATTTAATAGCTAACTGAGAATAACTGAACACATCCTATGAAATAATAATTGCTTATTATTTGCTGTTGCAGCTATATTAAATACAGTATTTTACAAAGAACTCTAAATAATATATTCTGGAGATCCACCATTATTAATTTCTATACCTCTTTCCAAAGATTTAGAAGAGCAATTATTTCTCTTGTGGTCTGTCACAAATTTCTCTTAGTCTTTCTCATACTTATCTGCACTGGGGTTGTCATTGCCTTGCCCTGATTATTAACTACTAGTTGCAGAAAGTTCTCAGTGTCTGCATTTATTCATAGTTTATATTTTAAATTCAGAGACCTCATTAACCGCATGGCTAAGGTGGTTGCTTTCTCCAATATCTTCAGTAAGGTACAAGCAGTCAGTACTCATTATCTGGGATGGGTTCTCTCATTTACATGAGCTGTAGTATTCTACACCTTGATTAGCATCTATGTTTTTCTGCTTTGGTGTTCTCACCCTGTGTGCTTATCACAGGCAAGTTTATTTTCCTCTGTTCTGACTTTGAAAAGGAAAGCTAAAATAGATCTGAAATAGTACTACATATCTCTGAGTGCAGTACACCTGGAGATTTACTATTTTACCACAGTGTGTCCATGAATTGCAAAGGTTAACCAGAAGATGAAAATGTGGAAGACAAGTGGCAGCACATTGCTTACAGGAGAGTTCAGTACGTACTTATATTATCCTTCCTTTTGGTAATTTTGTTGTTCTCATGGACATATTTATTTAATTTATTTATTTTGCAGTACTGGGGATTGAGCCCACTGAGCTACATCGCCAGCCCTTTTTATTTTTATTTACTTTTTATTTTTACTTTTTGCAGTATTAGGGATTGAAACCAGGGACAAGTTCAAGGGCCCAGGATGCCCTTGAAGTTGTGATTTTGCCTCAGCCTCCCAACTAGCTGAGATTACAGGCGTGCTTCACCATACCCTGCTGGAGTCATTTTCTAGTAATTAATTTTTGGTGAAAGCTAGTAAATAGACATCTTATTCAAATGGGAATGTTAAACTACATATATGACAACTGAAACTTACTGAAAATATAAAGATTGCCCTAAAATAGCTGCTTCTACTAATGGATTCTTTTAAGAATTGGTTATGATATTTTTAGCATTTTCATATATAAAGCTATGCATACATATATATAAATTCAGAAGTTAATATTTTATATAAAAAGCTGTTTTTTTCTACCTTGAAATGAAATAAACGCTACCATTTTGTTTTATTGTATCTGTAAAGAATACAGGCGTATAAAAGAAGTATAATTAAAAACATTATGGTAGGTTTTTAGGATCTTCACATTTTTTTTCAATTTTTTGAAGTGCTAATATTCATGAAATTCTAGTCATAAAGGATAAAGTGTATATACTTTATCTGTTTGTGTGTGTTTGTGTGTGTGTGTAATAGGTAAATTCAGATGCTACAAATATTTGTAAAACTTAAAGAATTTTTTAACATTTCAGTTGAAAACTACCTTCTCTAAATCAAATATAACATCTTTTAGGGCAAGTTTCAACCTGATGCATTTTGAAGCAGTTGAGTGAATAAATGCCTCCTAAAAAAAACTAAGCTCATATAGAGGAAAAATGTGCGCTGACTGACCCCTAACTATATTGTTTCAAACAAGGCACCATAATAAGATTGAAACTCCAGTGCTCATAGGGGTCTCTTACATTGGATTTTCCACTATATTACCCCAGCCAGTCATAGCTGTATTCAGCCATGGATGTGGGAAGAAAATTGATTTAGATAGTTCCATACTCAGTTACATTTTTCCCCCACTGGAAAGATGTTTGTTGATAAAGTTCATTTAATTAAGGGGAAAAAGGAAAGGAACATACTCAATACTTTATATGAAATCATGACTTCCTGGACATTATGAGACTAAGTATTACATAATGTCATAGAGATATGGCAGTCCTACAGAGATGCACTTAAAAAAATAGTCAAGGATGATATTTTAAATGATTGTATCATTCTGGGGACTTTGACCTTATGTTCAAATCAATCTGTGAAGGTACTTATCAGATTTGCTGATGTTTATATATTTCCACCAGTGATTATAAAAGAAATTCCAAAGGACACAAGCCTCAAAAGCAGATGTGTTACTCTAGTGCAGTATGTACTGATTGCCTAATATTTCAACTCAAAGGAGAGACAGGCCCTTTCACCCACGTAATTGATTTCAACCTGGCTTTCTGCCTTTGGGACGCTGTGTGTATTGATGTCAGTGAGACTGGTTACACATCCATGCTATTTTGCCACAGTGGCATTACAAAGGGTCATTAGGTTCCAACTCCTCGATTAGCAAAGTGGCCATTTCAGGCACTACCTAGAAACAAAAGGAAGACGCTGCATGTTTCAGACACACGGGGTTAACTCTAGCCTCCTTTGGGGTGCAATGACAGGTCAAACTGATTTGAATTTATCCCATCCTGTTTGGTTTTTATTTTTTTTTAAGTACATACAAAAGCTAGAAACCCAATTGCTTCTGCAAGATCTTGTCACTACCCTACAGCCAAAGCAACAGATAAATGAGAGAAAGGATGGGACTTGGCAGACAAGTGCAATTCTGGAGAAGTAATCAACAGAGTGACATTTTACTAGGATGTTGGAACATGGCTTCATTATTTCTTTTTATTGCTAAGTCAAGATGCCTTTTAGTTGTTAATTATCACCCTATCAGTGAGAGAGACAACCAGAAATGATTTCAGACATACTAAGTCCATATCCTACCTAATAGAGTGATTGAGCACTCCTTTTAGTCCATACTCCTCAAAAATCACCTATCTGAATCCTACCTAGCACAATAAGGATTCAAATAAATCTTGAAATCCAGTAGCTGTTTTATGATTAAGGAAATAATTGTAGGCTTAATGTTTGTTTGTTCATGGTACTGGGGATTAAAGTCAGGGGTATTCTACCTCTGAACTATACCCCTAGCACCATTTTATTTTTTGTTTTTTGAAACAGGGTCTTGCTAGGTTTCAGAGGGCCTCATTAAATTGCTGAGGCTGGCCGAGAACCTGCGATCCTCCTGTCTCAGCCTCCCAGGTACTGGGATTACAGAAGTGTGCCACCATGCCCAGTGGAGGGTTAAAATTAAGTGATACTCATTGCCTAATGGTGCACACATGCATTTAGTCATCATTAAATCTGCAAATCAATGATAGCATTTTTATTAGAGGAGATGGAGAGAAAGAAAAGTGGATGATTCTGACCATCTCCATATTATATTGGGAAGATAGAAATGACAGCTGACTCACTATCAGCAGCCCTGGTTGCCAAAGATAGTAGTTTTCACCTTTCTGTTGTGATTCTGGTGAGTCTTAAAAATGAGTAGTTGAACCAACTCTGTGTCATGTCTCTGGATCAATAATCTACATGTTTCCTTGTCAAGTCACTCTTTGGAACCTTTTTACAGAGGAGCAACTCAGTGGCTCCAAAGTGTCCCTAAACCTGGAGGGATTGCAGTGGCAGCACTGGTAATTGTTGATAAACTTTAGGCATTTGGGAGCTAGAATGTATGAATGTGTGTAAATGAGTTTGTGTTCCTGTGTATGAGAGAGATAAAGATTGATGGAAGCCGGGCGTGGTGGCACACGCTTGTAATCCTAGTACTTGGGAGGCTGAGACCGGAGGATCCGGGTTCGTGGCCAGCCTCAGCTCGCTCTCTCTCTCTCTCTCTCTCTCTCTCTCTCTCCATAGTGAGGCCCTCCGCAATTTCGTGAGACCCAGTTTCAAAATAAAGGATAAAAAATAGG